>MVAI01000209.1:0-33483 GCA_014825565.1 Phaffia tasmanica | reverse complement strand
ATGCCGTTCTTCTGATGAGGTCCTATCCTTACGCTCCCCCTCTCCGTCTTCGTCTTCGTCTTCGTCTCCGTCTCTGTCTCCCCTCTTGCCTCTGCCGTGTCTCTCTTTCTCTTTGTTTCTGCTGTATATGTGAACTAGCACCGAGACTCAGTTGTATACTATCGTTCTTTACACAACACATAGTTCTTCCTTCCTTCCTTTTCAACAACTCGAGCTCGTTGCTCTGAGCCGTTTGCTCTCTGGCCGGTGGACACAACATATATAGAATGTCTCTCCTCGCCTTTGGTTGCCATCTCGCCCGAGCCTCAAACGTCATCGCACCCCTCCAGATTGGCCAGGGAACGTGCGAACAACGTGCGAGTAAAAATAAGAAAAGAAAAGAGAAACATATGAAGAGTTTTATATCACCTCAAAATAGGGTTGGTAGGCATCATCAATGAACCTGGAGTCTCAATCACACCAGCACCTAATATTTACATATGGATAACAAGAAAGGTTGATTTACATTAAACCATATTTTTTTCTTTGATTCAATAGTGCAAAGTTCTCTACTCACCGATCCTTTTTTTCACCTTTTTTTCATCTGTCATACTGAAACTGCATTGCACCGCTTCACTCATCAATCAATTACCTGTGCAAAACGTATGTTTCTCCCTTTTTTTCACGCCGTTTTTATTTTGAGCCAAATTAAGCTGCTGAAGATCAGACCTATAGTAATGATAGAGATTTTGACTTTCGTCAGTCGGTATTTGTATTATGGTGATTACCATTCTGTTCCTTCATCGGTCGGCAAATTACGCTCTTTAAAAGCGATGAAAAATATTTGCAAATGCCTCGACTCGGACTTTTCGGCCGTTTCACGTTGAGGCCAAAAACAAGACCATTTCTTCACTCCGTAGACTGGTCGGCAGAATATCTTTCTTGAAGATGTGTGACTTTTGCGGGCCCGACTTTCAAACAAGATTTCACCAGTTTATGCCTGCAAAAAATGGTCCAAAAGTATTTATTTACCGATCGGGATTTAACCTCGGGCCCATTTGGTTTCGTCCCTACCCCTCATTATTTCCTCTAGGGGCGAGACTCTTCGGTTTCGTTCTTTATTTAAACCCTCTCCTTTCACACTGTGTATGTGTGTGTGTGTGTATGTTTTTGTCTATATGTACCAATCAAGTTGCATCTTCTTTTCTTTTTTCTTCCCCTCTTTTCCTTCTTTAATTCTTTTCTCTTCCCAACCATCAACCCTTCCTTTTTTGTATCCATTCATCAATTCAGATTCAAAGACTGTTCACAGACAAGTCTCCAAGACATTCTAAACCATGACATCCATCAACACTTATAACGAGCAATTGTATCAGCAGCAAGCCACTCAGTGGCCCACGCACACGGCTCCTGGTTGTCTTTCCACACAATCTCCATACACTTCCTCCCTTCAGCCTCTGCTTATGGCACAATCTCAGCAACATTCTCAACCAGAGAATCAAATCACCACATCTGGACCTCCTTCTATTGCTCAGGCTGCCGCCGCCATCGCCGCTTATCTCAACGGACAGGCGTCGATTGTGTACGATACAAACCGAACTGCGCAATACTACCGTTCCGTTTCCGATGTCGGCCAAGACTCAGCTTCTTTTACTTTGTCACCTATCGGCTCTGTTCAGCACCACTCCAACGATGTCGCTATGATTCAGGCCAAGGCAATCGAAGCATTACTGAATCAAACCAATAATAAATTTGGTCTTCCTCAAGATTCGTTCCTTGATGCTTCTTCGGCATCTATTGTCCAGCCTCCGCAGCAACTTTGGCAGGGAGCACAACCCGAGTCCTGGCCTTTTGATTCCCAGGTCACTGGGTCGAGGAAACACTCCGTCCAAACTAATGGCTCTGGCTCCGCCTTCAGTCCTACATCCAATTCGGTTTTGCCCCAGTCAGCCTACGCCTATGCTTCGCCACCCGTCTTGATGGATGATCATGGCTCTTCGGCCTCATCTTCCTCAGCCTCTTCCTTCACCGGGTCGCCCCTCATGTCCCAGATGGGTCTTCACGCCACCTACCCTTTGGCTGATTTGGATCTCAAGTCGTTCTCTGGCCTCACCTATGAGTGCAATGATCTTGATCTATACGGACTGGATGTTTTCGGAGCCGACAATACCGTTCAACCGTCGTCCTCGCTCCTCCCCAGTGCGATTGTTCCTGACACTCGGGATGCCTGGACTGCGTACCCCCAAGCTAATCACTTACCCGCTGAACCCATTGGTGCTGCTGGCGTCTCCCCTGCTGCAACTGCTTCCTCGTACGTGTTTCTCCTCATTCTGATGCTTTCTGCCTGCCTTGTATTCTAACAACTTTCTTTTTTTCTTAATACATATCAGCCCTTACGTCGCTGTGTCTCCGACTGTTTCGGACAACACCAAAAGTGTCACTTCTCGAGTTGCTCATGAGATGATTCCCTGGAACATTGAGGTTACTGCTCAAGATCCCAAGAAGCGACATATCTGTGTTGTCTGCAAGCGTGGTTTTGCCAGAGCATTCAATTTGAAGGTTAGTATTCCCTGTTACAGCTCTCGATGATTTACCTTGTACTTATCTTCGTATTTTACTTCCTTGAAATCTAGTCCCACATGCTGACTCACGATCCCAGCCGACCTAAGCCCTTCGCTTGCAGTCACAAAGGCTGTGGACGGTCATTTTCCCGAGCCCATGATCTCGATCGACACCGGCAGGGCATTCACTGTGCGTATTTATTTTCATCTTTCATATCCTTTATTTTCATTCGTGACTGACCTTGCTTCCATCTTGCAATGTAGCTGAGGGACCCCTTGTCAGCAAGTATGTAAGAGGGCCGACCTGTTCTGCAGTCGATCCGATGGCAGCTTCCAAAGCTAAGAAACGATCCGCCCGGGGTGTTTCTTCTGCTTAATTTTGAATGCCCGATGAGGCAAGACTTGATTGAGCGTTTTGCGTTTTTTCGAGCCTTAACCCAACTTTTCAATCCCGTTCACTCTCGGCCAGCGAAAACCAACCTTTCATCTCTTTCCGACCTCTTCATCCTTTCCTTTTGGATGTGTTGAGATTGTGTTTGCTCTTGAGGTTTCTTTTTGCTTGTTATGTGTTGAGTGTGGCACCCTCCTTTCCTCCCTCTTTCCCCCTGTTAGTATCACTCTTCTATGTCAGTAAGAAGTCTAAATTTCTCCTACTTACCTATGCTACTGTCTCCTGTGTCGCGATAGTCTTCGTCTCCATCGTTCTCGTTTTTTAGGTTTCAGATCGCCTCGTCCAGCCAGAAGGTTTCTCTTTCCTTCCCAGTTGCTAGGGCCTTGTGCCGTCTTTAATCTTCTCCATTTTTTCTTTGTTTTCCCGAACATCTGTGTATTTTTCTTTATTTTCCCGATCAATCTCACTTGGACTCTTATTTTTACTTGATGATTGTGTGTTCTTTTTCATTTTTTCCTTTGCCGAAGTTGTTTTTCGTGCTTTATACATGGATTTGTCTTTGATCCGTCTTGCAATGTGTTCTTGGCTGTGATCAATCGACGTTTGGACCCGAGTGGAGCTGACCGGTTATGTTTCCTTAGGATTGAACTGAATGCATATATGAATTGACGCCGGCTTGATCTAACTCCATCTATCTAACCATCTACATCCAAATTCCTTCCTTTCACTGAAAGCTTCTCAGGGTTCTTGCGGGCCGTGAATTGAACAATGCCTTCCTTTAGCGTTTCTCCTCCGACATATGGCCAGGTTCCTCCACCTCCAGACCCCGTTGTTCCAAATATCGTCGTTCGAATTCCTTCCCAATATCCTCACCTTCATCCTCACCTCCGTCCAGAAACTCAGACGTATAATGTTTTCAAGCCCAAAGCAACACTCGTGCTCTCTTCTCGTGGTGTATTTGTTCAACCTGCAGGACGAACCTGGTCCCATGCTTTAGAGGATCTTTCTGTACCTGGAGGATCGGAAGACAATAGGATCGGAACTCAGGGTAGAGTTCATGGAGTGCTCCATGTTGTCAGTCCCGTCAGGCGAAAAACAAAAGGAATTCGACTCGAAGCCGAAGCAAGACATCGGATCTGGCTTTCTAGTGAGAAAACGTGGGAGGATGAATCCATTTGGAAAAGGGAGGCATGGGTTGAAGAAGAAGGAGAGGCTAAGCGGAAGTCCGGGCCGGGGACGGAAGTGCAGCTGGAGGAAGGAATCAACACGTATGTGTTCTCATTTTTTGCTCAACAAGCCATCCTACTTTTCGTTTTATTGACAACCTTGACTATTCTGTTCATGAAGATTCGAGTTTAGTATCATCATTCCACCGAACGTTCCGACTTATGAGAAGTCACCGTTCGGAAAGATCAAATGGACTGTCACTGGTACGGTCCTCGGCTCTAGAGGGTTGCTTTCAGCCAATCTTCAAGATGGTTGTTTGTTCTATGTAGTTTCGAATCCTGTTCGAGAGGCAGGAGGTTCGCTTCTTTTCTTGTTGCATCTATCCTCCTGTTTCTTGCCCTGGCGCTTGTATGAATGCTGTTTGTAGGACTAACATGAGATTGAGATCTTGTTCTTGTAGCTCTTCAGCTATCGATAGCCAATGAAGGACTATCCCCAATCTTTGGATTGTACTCTCTACGGATGACATCGAATGTTTGTCTATAACCTATTGACTTGACGATGGGAGTTGTTCCTGACTGATTCGATCCCTCGTCTGATACGTTCTTCCGTTTCTTTCATTTTATTTGCGAAACCATCAGGAATTTATTGTGGCCAGTCCACTGGGCCTCTCTTTCACTCTATTTGGAGTACCTTCTATAATGTCAATATTTGCCATTAAATGCTATCTCTTCCAGCACGTCACAATAAAACCAATTCGGAAACGAGGACGAATCATACATGCTCGCAGTCCAAGAAAAGTCATTTGTCTGGATGGACCGCCAGATGGATATTCGGACAAAGGGTTTGCTCAGAAGGCTAGGAAAAACAAAACGGTACTCATGGATGGAAAGTCTTTGCAAGGTGGAGAATGGAGATGGAGAAAGATTGGCAAGCTGGTACGTGTTCCTTTTACTGTAAGCGACTGGTCCAATAGAGAAGGCAAGATCGGATTAAGCAAATGAAAGCTCTTGCATGGGTATCTCGTATCCTTGAAACCTCCAACGTGACAGTTGGATGAGGATTCGATCAGACCAACGACTCTTCCAGGTACAGAGACTTCTCTCTCCTTCTCGTCCGAGCTCGTGTTCGAAGTTATTTTCAACGAAACTCAGCCTGGGGGGTCTGAAGGAGAAGTAAAGTGTGCGACATTGTACAAGCATAATGTGAACATTGCTTCGTCAGTCTTCTTTCTTGCGCTCATTTCAACATGTGCATCGCTTCGTACTGAAATGTGTCATACCGACCGAAAATGGTTGGGGTCTGCTGCAACATCCATTAGCTGTGGATGCATGATCCAACATGTCACCCTACCTAATTACGCAGAATCAGACTCTGTTGAACTACACCCGGGCTTCCGAGGGGGGTATGTGACAAATTCGTTTCAAGGACTCTTATATTTGATGGCCCCGAACTCAAACGCTTTCTCTCTTTCATGATTGTTCGTCGGTTTTTTCCCCTTAGAACAGTCATGTGTATGTGTGATCAGGTCGGTGACAGCTTCTTTCGACTGTACATCTCTTTACGGACACTGACAGACCTGTGCTGTCTGTTGTCACATCAAAAAAACTTACACAGAAGTGGGATCGTCTGGAAGCTCAAGAGAAAGAAAATATGCATCAAAACGAGCACACATCGTTTATGGACCCCGACCTACTGACCGGTCTTGACCTTCCATCCGAAACAAGAGGGAACGATCAGCCAGAAGAAGTATCAGGTCCAAGACCCAGGGAGAGAAAAGTTGGCGAAATGTATTAGGTCCAATGCATTCTCTATCGATTTCCAAAAGGAAAGAAGGTGAAAATAAGATTGGAAATGAATTTTTTACAGTTCGTATTCTAATGTTCTGGATAGCAAGATGGCCATGGATAAGCTAGATGGTTCTAGCCTGTGAGAGCTTTCTGTTGGTTGAGAGAGGAATCTAATGAATCATAAAGGTAGCGCCTCGTGTGTGATCGAATGCATCATATGCGCACATTCTCTAGACTGCGGATCAATGACGTCACATAATGTCACAGCTCATCATATGACGTCGTGATATTATTATAAACGGTCCGTGTGATGACGGCGTTTGTACCTAGTGCCTTGTGCCTTGTTCCAGACCGGGCTAGACTGTCGGAAGACCATACCGTAGTTACCGCCGAGATGGGCTGAGTTGTGACGACACGGTTGAACATCTTGAAGATTGACAGAGGTTCTTCCCACCTTTGCTTGCTATAAAAGAAGGCTGGATGGATTCCACAATTCATACTTCTTTCTTCTTCTCACACACACAAAGCATAAACATCACACTTCTCACTATCAACCAAACCAACCAAACCCCAACCAAAACAAACTAATTTTTCACAATGGAGTCCATCAAGGTTCGTTTCTCTTGCCACCTGTTTGGCTGACAAAGTTCTGATCTATCCATCAGTTGCTGAGTCGTGTGCTTACCTTGCTTCTGTTCAATTCTATAGACCTCTGTCACCAACGCTGCCAACTACGTCACTGAGACCGTCAACTCTGCTACTTCTGCCACTTCCAAGGAGGCTAACAAGGAGGTCGCCAAGAACTCGTGAGCCTTTTTTTTTTCATCTCTGCTGGGTGCTCTCGCCCATCCGATTGAACACTTTTCCTGATATTTTCCTTCATCTCAATTTTTCTATCTAGTAACGCTGGAGTTGGAACCCGAATTAACGCTGGATTTGACGCCCTCGGAGACAAGGCCGACGAGTCTTCGTCTGATGCCAAGGCTGCTGCCCACAAGCAGGCCATCTAAATCTTTTTGTTGTGTACAAACTCTTAATTGTAGCCTAAATTTCATGACGATATCCTAATGTGATTATCAACCAAAATGTTCCTCGTAGACTCTCATTCATGGGCTGATAAGATTTATTCAGTGCCACTAATTGAGAGATGAAACTAACATAAACTTGATTGAGCACCATCACCTCACAAGATTTATATATCATAACGTTCGACAAAGATCCATCCCTTTTTCGACTTGGTGTTGACAAAGTCCAAGTTCGATTGGCATGGAAATCTGGTAAAAAGAAAAGAAGTCATTTCTCATCAACGGTGCTTCTGCCTGCCCGTCTCAGCAACGATCCGGCAACACCAGTACGTACCAGAGAAGCGAACAAGATCCCAAGACTGTCGGCCGCACCGACCACACCCATCCTCCACTCTTTCTCCTGCTTGATTCTCTCCGTTCTCGGTCGGCCGGTTCGTTCATCATTGTAATCATCAGCTCGACCGACGTGATAGTACACGTTGACATATGCCGCTCCGCCACAGAGTCCCTCGAGTGTGATAATAGCCAGAATTCCTCTGATGCCCAAGAAGGTGTTCGTACTTTCTATCAAGCATATCACGAGTATCACGCCTTGAATGATCGAGGGTATCGAGAGAAAGCGGATGGGAATCGGTGGAATGTTAAGGATATGGGATGAACGAGAGAGAAAGACAAAAGTCTGGTAGGTTAATTGGTAAAGTGGATAAAAATCGCGTGGGCTTGAGAGAAGGGAGTCCAGGGGGAAAGGTGCAGGGAGTGGATAGAGTAAGGTAGGTGAGATCCCTTGATTTATGGTATATCTTTGAGCAAGGCAATGTTTGAACGAAGAAGCTGAAAAAATCAGCTCGACCGCTTGACAAGAGAGTAGAAAAGAAACGTCAAGTGGTTAGGGGCAACGAAGGAAAAGAGAGCTGACACTCACTCGAACAAGTATACGAAAAACAGTGGGCACATGAACTTTCCGATCAATGGTCTAACAAGTATCCACTTGTCTCTTATCGTCAAAGTGACTGGCGCATCATCTAATTGCACGTTCCTCGATAGATCCTCCTTCTTACGACCATTTCGTCCGTTTTGTAGAATTCCCCAATAAGCAACCGCCATGATAGCCGGCAAGATACTCATTGAGCCCAGTCCTTTTCGAACGCCCCATCCTTTGACAAGCCACCATAAGCCTGCGCCCAAGATTCCCGCTCCTCCTGTACCACTAGCGAATGCGCCCAAACTCCATTTATCTTGATATGATGTGGATAGCTGTAAGAATGTCAACTCTCCCAGTCCAGAGGAGAAGGAGGCTAGAGAGATGCCGAGGAGGTGAAGTGTGAGAGATGGTAGAAAAGCCACGAGAAGAATTCCGGTGGTCGACAAGAGTAGACACGATATAATGCGGAGGGAGTAAGCGACCGGACCGGTGAGGATATATGGATAGAGAACTTTAGCAAGTAATCCGGGAAAGATATTGAAGAAGAGAACCACTCCCTTTTGATGTGAACATGGGTTAGATAAACAGACTCCATGCTAGCCGTAAGATGATACATTCAGAAAGGAACGATGAAACCCTCATTCAACTCACCTTTGGAGTTGTTGATGGAACGAGATCTAGAGCGGCAGATAAGATGACAACCTTCGTGAAGTATTGGAATTCGCATTGGCCAGAAGATCCATGAGCGACTTGAACGGTTTCTCAGCAATAAAATGAAGCCCGAGCTAGAGAAGATTATACCTACATAGAGCACATTATTGATCACTCCAAAGAGAAAGAACGAGGTCACAACCCTCCATTTGGATGTAGGTACTGTTGCAACCAACCGCCAGATGGGCTAACATGAGTTCAACTGCTAGGATACAAAGATCGAGTTCTTAGGATAGTACGGACATATGAGTTGCAAGTCTTCGTGACTTAACAAAGACGAAGATGAAGACGTGATTAGCCGTTCGGTTTCAGCCTCGCCATCAGCGGGCCGGTTTTCATCCGCGTTGTGCGGGGGTTGCAGGTAGGTCATCTCGATCGGGTCACGCCGAGCCATTCAAGACAAGTCCGGCGAACAGAACGAGGAAGGAGAAGAGAAAAGGGAGTTCTTTTATCTTTTGTTCCTTTAAGACGCAGCTTGGTATCAAATAAAATTTAAAAGGCTGAGACAAATCGAAAGGAGAAAGAAGAACGTGATGGCTGCATCGAGGGAAGTATGAAAATCAACCGAAGTGTAGCGATCAGCAGGCGTTTCGTTAAGATCGTTCGTTCTACAGCCTACACCACCTGCGACAAGCATGCTCAAATCTGACCTACTTCATCACTGACATCTCGTCTGGCTTTGAATACAACCAGTAGATGGACATAGAGCATAAACTTAGAGACCACACTATCTTCTTTCAAGTTAATTACCCTTACAAGTATCAACTCTCTTGTATCTTTCTGTGCACTGACCATCATGTGAGCGTCGCTCTCAGGTTTGGAAACGAAACGATTTAATTAACTCTTTCTTCTCTTTATCCCTACGACTCGGACTCATCAAGGTACTCAGAGGCAGTTGACTGTGGAAAGCATGTCTATGCCCGGGTTTCACCGCATTACTGGCCTTGGATTTCGTGTCAACCCCAATGGTCGTCTCAGAAGCTCCCAACAGGTTGTTTAAACCATATTTTCTTATCTACACATCTTCTGTTCATGTCTGCTAAAGCGAATGCCTCTAAAGAATAGGATGGCTCAATATAACGTAACAGATGGTCAGTTGTTGAGCTTTATGAGCTTTGCCGTGTTATTATTCGTCCAATAGCACGTCATTCGTCGACCACTGACGGAGGAGCTGCTTATGGGGGCGAACGAAGGGGCGGATCTTGCTACTTCGCTCACCTTCCGCCCGCCTACCAGACGATGTATTGCCTCTTCTCTTCCTGTTTGGGGGCCACTTTATACTAAGAATTTCTGTTTTACATCTTCCGAGTCATTATGACTCATCTACACATCTTTTGTTCCCCTGTCTTGACTCCCCCAAGCAAACTGACTGGCAATATAAAGAACTGATCTTGCGAATTGATCTTTTGCTCACTTTTCTTTTTGTCTGATCTATATTCTCGTATCATTTGATCTTTTTCTCTCCTTTTTTCTATTACCACCACCTACTCTCTTTTGAGCTGTCTTTCTCACAATCAGACACATAACGCCCTTCGTTCGCCCCACTTATAACGAACTCCAACCAACCCACCATGTTCTTCACAAGTGATCCTTCACTTTCGTCTCTTTGCACTCTCTCGTACTCGAGATCAGTTGATTCCGCCTCGCCTATCGTCCGTGTCAGGACTGTTTCCTCGGACAGTCATTCGTTTAATTGGGCCGATGACGTCGAGAGATATTACGAAAACGAATCTCGAGGACGAGGCCGAAGTGACACTAAGAAACCATTGAGGTTTTTATTTGTATGGCTCCTTTCTCTTTTTCTTGCGTGTGTGTTGGAATTCTTTCCTAACTTTACCATTCTTTCTTTCTGTTGAGCAAATCTAGCCAACAGCAAGAGAACCAAACCCTCATCCTTGTCTTCAAGCGATCTTTCGTCGATCCTCTGCACCAGCTCGCGTATCGACTGAAACCTACAATAGCGCTAACTTAAACGCTAGCGCCAGTCCATCCTCCTCTTTCTATCATGTTTCTTCTTTGTCGTCGTCGTCGTCATCATCGTTATCGTCATCATCATCGTCATCATCATCGTCATCATCATCTTCGTCATCTTCGTCGACGGTTGCTCTGTCTGTTGAAGGAGATGAGTGGGAAGAGGTAGCTGAGAAGGAAGAGGTCAATTGGATCGAGCACACTTTCTCGACATCGAACCTGGTGGACATCAAGAAAGTTTCTATCGGTCTGAATGACGACGAACATGATGATCCGGTTCAAAAAATACACTTGACAGTCCCTTGGGCCGGGACTGGGGTTGAGGCTGGCGAAGAAGAAGAAGAAGAAGAAGCAGGAGAGTGGGGTTGGAAAACTCTTTGGCAAAGATGATCAATCGTTCGTATTTGTTCGCCTTTTTGTGTTAAACAGGATGACGGAGTACTTATCATTTGCCTTGGTGTTCTTCTCTGTGGTTCCTTAGATAGATATCAGCTTCGAAGAAATACTAAAGCGTGCATTTTCTATCTTTGCACTTTCCTTGTCGATACTAGACGTAAGGGTCCAACATAATCGAGATGATATATACCGTACATCCACCCTCTTTCTACTTTCCTCCTCGTTCAGGACCTATCGTCTTTTTTTTTCCCGTTTTCGTCCCTGTTCAAACGGCAACCTATCATGAAGCCTTTCCTCTCGTATAGAGGAGGAGTCATAACTCTAATTGACTTTCGAGAGGTCCTACTCATATCTCTTTTCATGATGTCCCGATCCTTCTTTTCATGTTTATTGTCTTTCTTACGCTATCGTGCAGGCTAGTTTATGACTGCTTCTAGTCTTTTTGAAGGGATACTATGAATACGACCGAGCTGTTGGACGGATTGAAGCTTTACACTATTTCTCCGATACATGTCTTCAACACTGGATCTTGTCTTTTCTCTTGTGCTCTTGTGCTCTTGTGCTCTTGTTTCTCTTCCACATCGGATCGTTTGGCCAAAACCCTCATGAGATGAATGAACGGCAAAAGTAGAAAATGGCGAAAGAACGAAAACTATGCTTGCAAAGATTCATACACACATAAATATGAAGATAGAAATTAAAAAACAGAGAAGAGAATGAAGAGAAAGGAGACGCAGAATTGACACCAGAGCCGGATAGCACGACAAGACGAGACGGAGTACTTTTAGCTTTTATATCTTATTCTAGTGATGTGATTTAGAGAGGTATAGGAGAATAAGGAAAGGACAGAGCACGGGAAGAGTGTATGGGGAAATTGGACCATTAGATTATTCCAAGATCTTTGATCTCTTGTCTGAACATTTGAGCTCGTTCCAATGAGTACAACTACGATTTCAAGTCAAATTTCGGTAGTCAGCAGGGAAGAAGCTTTCAAAGGCAGAAAAGGTCGCGGAGAATGGGCACCGAAATAAAACTTACGAGATACTCGAAATCTGGCACGAACGACTTGTCCATACTCTTCAATGCGTCCACCTGTGCCTTAGCACTAACGATTCCCCACAGCGCCCAAGTCGCGCTACTCCCTGGACTCCAAGTTTTGACACCCATGTCCAATTCTTCCAACTCCTGTTCGTCCTTGACCTCCCTTCCTCTCGCTACGGCTAGGTAAGACCTGTAGAAGTTCCATCGTTCGACTTTCGTCGGGTAGGGCGAGTGAGCGGAGAGAGAGTGTGGTAAAGTCGAGTGGTGATAGTTTGCTCGCCATTCACAAAAGTGATTTGCGATATCGTGTGTCAGCGGATTAGGTGCGGCGTATTCAAAGTCGACCACGATCAGCGCAGTGTGTGCCGGCTGGGGTGGGGGTGGTGGGTTGGACAGAAGAAGTAAATTTCCGTACTGAGTATCATTATCTAAAGAGTGTGGGTTCGCACGTGGTTCAGTGATAGGACAAAGAAAAGAAACGAGAAAGAATAGACATACGAGCAAAGACCATGCGCCAGGGTCTTCCCATCTGACCGACCTCACCACGTTCCCACTTTGCGAGCCACTCCAAGTACTTTTCAATTTCGAGCTCAAATTTTTCCAGCGCGAATGTCTCAACAAAGCCGTCCAACGAAGTACCTGCCAGGGCGCCCATCGACTGAGCATGACCAAGATTAGCCATAAGACTTCTAGCTGGCGTGATCCATTCTCTCAGACTTGTCAACATCTCTGGTTCTCTCCTCTCGCCCGGTTGGATGGGGGATAGCAAGTCTAGATCTGCAGAGTGGAGTTCAGCCATTCGTCGGCCGATCCATCCAGAGATTTTCGGATCCCGGAGTTCGTCGGCAGTGAGCGCTCTAGATTGGAAAAACTCTTCGATCCGACCGTTGGTGAATGTTCCTTGGAGGGCAGGTCCCAGGTCGTAAACAGAGGAGAGTAGATGAAGAACTCGAAGTTCTCGTGGTCGGGAAATAAACGTTGACGAGGCCGATCCGTAGACTCGGAGGAGCTGAGCCAAGATGAAATGAGTGGACAAGAGATGGGTGGCAAGGTAAGTGATCTAGCCGAAGAAAGAAGATACACACGAAATCAAACAACCTACAAGGGTGGGCGCTTCCGATTTGTCTAGAGGAGTATCTGTCATAGGGGCCGGAGAATCGCTTAAACTGAGAAGACCGATTCCTGCTGTAGAAGGACTGCTGCTGCCATTGAAGGAGTGGTTAGAGGAAAGAGTGGGCTGCTTGGAAAAATAGGTGCTCCCTGGGGCGGATTGGAAAGACACAAAAAACACGGCATTTGTCATGCTACCGGTGACCTTATGTATTTTGAGGTTTTGGGATGTCAGATGAATCGAGGACCAGTGGGGAATTCGGAGAGATTGGAGCATCTTGAGCACTTTTCTTGCAAACATTTCCGTCTGATATTGACTAGGAAGAGAGACGAAAGGAGACAAGACCATCAAAGAAATGAGAAGAAGGAAAGAGGCAAAAAGAGAAAATATGAAAGGAAAGGAACGATGACTTACGTAGGATCAAGTTCCATTTCCACATGTCTGACGCCGTCTACCTTGACCCACTCTGGATCTTCCTCGTCGGTGAGTCCGTCCGATCCAAACTGAGGGTCATCGGCCGAGGCGTCTAAACGAAGGACAGAGACCGAGTCGAGGGAGCGTCTTCTCCTGGGGATCAGATGTGGGGATGTGGGAGAATGAGAGGAGGATGGTCGACCAAGCTGGAAGGGAGAATTTGCTGAGGTGGTCGTGGGAGAGGAACCGACGAGGACGGGCATAGAAAAGTGAGCCTGACGGAACAGGCGGATGCTGGATCGTAGACTGTGTAGTCGGAACGACTATCGCGAGATGGGCCAGGGTTAGATTGGAGAACCTGTACATGCTCGTCAAGTGTCCACTAGATCTCTATACGATCAGACTACCCCAAAAGACTCACCAAGTTGAAAGACCGGGTGGACCGAAGGAAGACGTACGAACGGGCTGAAAGACAAGGCCTGTGACCAAAGATAATGGAAACAGATCATCTAGTCAGTTGATCTTGTTAGTTGCTTTCGATCCATCGAACCTGTTGGTTGCTCTGGTAAGTTAATGAGCCAAAATCCTCAGAGATGATTGTGAACATTGCTCTGCTTCACGTTGTCCAACTTACCTTTGTCTAGTTTGACGGTTAGCGAGGCAGAAGATGGAACCAGTGAAACTGAAGAGATGAAAAAGAAGGGACGAAAAGAAAGTCTCGTGCCTGTTTGGCTGCGCGGAGTTTCGTGGGCGGCATGGGCGATATATTTGGGCTCGTTTGGGCCTTTTTGGGTGATCTTGGGTGCAATCGGGCGTCGCATTTGGGGAACAGCTTGGGGCCGAATGAGCCAGGCACAAGAAGCACATAAAGCACATCAGGCACATCAAGCAGACTAGGCACGTGCCCTGGCCCTGGCCACACGTCCATCCGACAAAGTCGTTCGAGATTGGAATGCCCTCGTTCGATTTTTTTTCTTTTCCTTCTTCCTTCTTAAGCACCCTTCTTTCTTTCTTCCTCTATCCCATCTCAATCTCCCATCCTACTCCTGCAACAATCTCACACTTACTTTCGAAATATATATATACAATATTCAAGATGGTCGTCAAGAACAACGTCAAGCACGCCGATGGAAGAGAGTCCGGCCGGTTGGAAAACTACACAAAATTCTGGCAGAAGGACGCCCAGGAGGACGGACAGGTCGACATTGACAATCGAATCTCTAACTACGCCGACGTCGTCAACGGTTCGTACACTTTCTTGACTTCATTCCCATCGATATGGTGTCTATGTTTTTCCTGCCCATTCTGATCTGACTCTGATCTCTCTCTCTTGTTCGTATCAAAATCTTTATCGAAAACAAAACGAAACGCAACATCGCGTTCCCAATCGTGTTTTGATTTCTATCATTCAGGTGTAAGTGTCTCTTTGTTCTCTCTTTTCTTTTCTTTTCTTTAATTCTCGTTCTTTTTCTGATGCGCTCTTGATTTCCTATTTTTATTTTTACTTCTCTGTTACTTACCTCTTTCTCTCAGTACTACGATGGAGCAACCGAGCTATACGAATATGGTTGGGCCCAGTCCTTCCACTTTTCCAGATTTTATCCCGGAGAGGCCTTCGCAGCTTCCGTACGTGCATCTCTTCGCTTCATCTCGACGATCATCCTCACTTATCAACCTGCCTTCTTTCTTCATCTCCTTCTCTTTTGAAAATTCCTTTGTTTTCTTTAGCTCGCTCGACACGAGCACTACCTTGCCGCCCAGATGGGTCTCAAACCCGGAATGAAGGTCCTCGACGTCGGTTGCGGAGTTGGTGGACCCGCTCGAGAAATCGCCCGATTCACTGATGCCCGGTTCGTGATTCTAGTTTTCCATTTTCTATTCAAATCCAAGGCTCACCCGATGCTCTTCATGCACACACAATCAGAATCACCGGTGTAAACAACAATGAATTGTAAGCATTCACCGCATCTTTATCCTCGCCTGTCTCATGCGTCTGTCTCACACGCTCTCCCTCCCCTCCGCCCGCTTCAAATCGCGCCCTATAGCCAGATTTCACGAGCTCGAAAATACTCCGAGAAGGCCGGCCTTTCTCACTTGCTCGACTTCGCCAAGGGTGATTTCATGACCCTCTCTAAACAGTTTGGAGAAAATTCGTTCGATGCTGGTTAGCGTTCTTCTCTCGCTCTCTCTTTGATATTTCAGCATTTGGTCTGTGCTGACAGCTCACACTTGTTTTCTCCCCGCAATCAGTTTACGCCATCGAGGCTACCTGCCACGCCCCCACGTTTGAAGGTATCTACGAGGAGATTTACAGGGTCCTCAAGCCCGGAGGAGTCGCCGGGATTTACGAATGGGTCATGGTACGTCCCTTGTGTACTTCTCTTTTTTCTTTTTTCTTTCTTCGTTCATGTCCTGAACAGTCGATTGTCTTTACTTCCAGACCGAAAACTGGGATCCTTCCAATCCTGAACACAAGAAGATCCAGCACGATATTGAGGTTCGTCCAAAATCTTTTTGCTTTTCATTGATCGGCTCGCGCGCTGACCACTATTGGTCCTGCCAACACATCTGTGAACCACTAGATTGGAGACGGAATTGCAGAGATGAGGACCGCCAAGGCTGCTCACGATGCTTTCCTCTCTGTTGGGTTCGAGAGTAAGCCCTTCACTTGTTCAGCAGACTCGAGAAAAGACAACACGCTGACTTCTATCTTGTTTGATTTGCAGTCGTTCAGCATGAGGATCTTGCCGAGCGAGGAGACACTGTTCCCTGGTACTATCCTCTTGAGGGAGACTTCCGAAAGGCACAGACGGTCTTTGACTTGCTAACCGTGTTCCGAACGAGCAAGATCGGTCAAATGTTCACCCACAACGCCTGCTGGGCATTGGAGAAGTTCGGACTCGTCCCTAAGGGAACGAGTGACGTTGGAGAGACTCTCCGATTGGCAGGAGCCGCCCTGGTCAAGGGTGGTCAAGAAAAGGTCTTCACCCCGATGATGTATGTCGATCTCTCTTCTATCTGCTCCTTTTTCGTCATTCTCTTCACTCGCCACAAGTACTTATGAATCCGTGACATGCTCCACTTTTCTTCACAGGTTCTTCCTCGTTCGAAAGCCTTTGGACAGCGAGAAGTAGACTTGTGGGCGCTTTCTAGATGATGGCAATCAGCCGCTTGCGTTTGTACTAGATTACTCGGAAAAGTCCCATCTTGTATCTTCATCTATTCTCATCATTTTTCGTCGTCATACTTTTGCTCTTCTTTGTCTTTTGAGGCTACGTCTTTTTTCATATTTCTTTTGGTCTTAATCCGTTTCCATCTTTTCATCTGAAGTGTGAAGGGGTTGAACAAAACGGATGGTTGTTTTCTCATAGTTTATGTACCTACTTTGGATACCAAGACATTAAATAAAACGGGTGTATCAGAGATTTCATCGACACATACTTTCTGTCTCGATATCTGATAGATGGCAAGAAGGAAGAAGAAAGAAGCACAAACTGATGATCAGTCGATCAAAGAAATCAAAAGCGACCTCCACTCTCGCGTCACGTTTTTAAATCGCAGTCTCATACCCCTCCACCCATCCTAAATTCTAAACTCCATCCCTCTCCGTACATTATTTCCCAGTCGATTGTCTCTTCTTGTTATTACTCTTCAAGGAGGACTCCAACGTAACGAACAAACAAACGAAAGAGGAAAAGAAAGAAAATATAACGAGAAAGATGGAACAACCATCAAATCTAGACCCTTCATCATCCACTGCAAACGCTCCAGACCTCAACCGTACGGTATTCATTTATCCGGAATATATCGAGGTTTGTCCTTCCATTTTCCCTATTCGTTTTTAAAAAAATTGGGTCTGGAGTTGTCAGATGTGTCTTGTGAACAAGCCATGAGTGTTGATGGGTTGACGAGGATCGATAGAGACGGATGGCGCATGGGTTATCATGTTTGATGGAGATTTAGGCGTTTAAGAAATTCACTGAAAGCAAGATTCTTGTTTCTTCTCTCCTACTCACGATACGTGATTATCTGGTGATCTGGACTTGGACTCGACGGGTGAATCTTATGGGAGATTTAATAGGCTGTAGGACCATTAAACGAGCGAAATGTGTATGTCTACTCATCTGTTTATATCTTAGCCAAAGCTTCAGCCGAACAGGCTCGCTAACGTGCACGATTCTCTCCTTCTTGGTTAACAATAAAGATTGGAGTATTTTTCACATTCCCCATTCTTTGATAGACAATCCTCAAATCAAGTCCTCAAGATGCAGACGCTTCATACAGGAGAGACTGTAGAGAATGAAGAGGAAGAACTTCGGTTCGTCGTTTCTTCTTGACCTTCCTCCCTTCGCCCTCTTTTCTTTCTCTACAAGGAAACCATGATTGTTCTGAATAGCTCTTCGATCTAACTCGCCGGAGTAATTTTTTCTTTGACTTCTCTTTTTGATTTGTAGGAGGTTCACCGGTATAGAGTTCGCGCTCGTGCATGCGAAACCACCTTCGTTGTTTATCATTCATAAACGAGAGAGACTCAACCCAGATCATAGTCCGTTCGTTTCTCGGAAACTTCACGACACATTGTGATAAGCAGTTGACACTTTGCTTCGTTCGATTTTGTGTTTGGGGGAATGGGAAAACATGTTGGGAACAGCTTATCTTTTGGCGGCATATTATATAGTCAACAACGCGGTTTATCTCGCTCAATCCTTACATTCTCTACTTTCGTCCCGTCTCGTGTGTCTCTTCCTACGTGAACAGTCTCCGCTGTATCTGTCTGATCCTAGGAGTTTCTAACATATTCGTTTTCTTCTTCTTGTCCATGCTCACTAATTCGACAACGATAATGAAATCATACTTTCTACATTCATCCCCATATAGAACTCATCTATCCGGTCGGTTCAAACTTCCTTGGATAAAGTCCGATCCGAGTTAACGTCGGCCGCACCATTCAACCCTCGATTCGAGGCTCCTTTTGTCACTGCAAAGATCACGTCTCCACCTATCCCGCCGATGGAAGAAAACCTAGTCGATCCTCCGAAACCTAACGGGCAGGAAACAGGACAGGGAATCGATTCGAAAGCGACAACGACCACAACAACACCGACACCGACAACGACGGGAGGATCATCCTATCTACCGTTCCTAGCTCTTCGGACGACGCTCAATTCTCTTCCCGAACTGACAGCTCTCTCGACGACCTCGCCTGTGCCTTCAAAGTCCGATGACTCGCGACATCCTGGCTCGTTGGAACATTCTTTCCATCTCGAACGATCACAGTCATCGCAACCTCCGTCATCCACAGCGGGGGGAGGGGGAGGCCCGGGTGGGAACCAGAGGATGTATGGAAACGGGTCGCCTCGTTCCGGCGCGCCAGGAACGAATTCTAGAACGAACACGCCTGGAGGGATAGGGCCGACCCCACCGCCTACCAACCGATCGTCCTTCGGAAGCTTGACCGGGAATTCTAACGGAAACACAGCTGGCGCCGGGGATGGGGCAAGTCCGATGGAAGGCAGTAGCGGTACGGGGAAACCTAGGAAGAAACGAAGAACGGGTACGAGCTCAGGGACAGGGGGTGCCACACCGGTCGGCGGATCGAGTGGCTGGAAGACACCAGGCGGAGGAAAGACGCCTAGTGGGAGGACGCCTGGTGGAAAGACGCCTGGCTAAATTAAAATATATGTTGTTTTTGGTTTTTCCTTTCTCTTTTTTGTTTTGTTTAGAAGCTTCAAATGCCTTGTCTGCTGTCTTCGTCCTTTTTCTTTGCGATTTGTGACGAGAGAACGATCCGGGAAACCTTCCGGAGCAATTCTTCCAACAACAACAAAAAGTAATGGAAACTGAAAGATGATAGATGATAGATGATAGATGATTCAATAAAACGAAATGTTACAACAAGTTTCTACGTGTCCTAATTCATTCTCGCCCACGAAACCTAAGCCTTTAGCTTTCTTGTCACCAAATTCTGGACATGCTCCCTCTTTCCATTCTCAAACCAATCGACATAAGTCATGGAGAGCATGTTTGTGTCTCTCGACATCCTGCCGATCTCGTACAGACCATCGCCTGGCCGACCGGGGAGTGATCCTTTTTTCCCTGGGTTCAGCGTTCGCTGAAGTCGGATACGAATAGGTGATTCAAGCAAGAACCCGAGTCGAAGCGCGGCGTTCAAGGAAGGGATGTTGAGCGCGTTTGCTTCAGAGGTGTCACAATAAAAGGTGAGAAGAGCCATGGAATGTCAACACATATCATCAGGAAGAAGCAAAACAAGAAGGAAACGAAAGGAATATGATAGAGAAAGATAGAGGAAGAGATAAACCTTGCCATTGAATCCGTCGCAGACCGAGTCCACCTTCGGAAGGTAGCTTAAACCCATGTTCAAGCAATAACGAACATGAGTGAGTCAAAACGTGGGTTCTCTGCGCGCGGGGCAGACTATGCGCGGGTGTATGGTGTATGGAGGTCAATTCAGTCAAATCAACCTAAACAAACAGAAAGCTTACGGGAGAAGGCCCGAGGCAGAGTCAAAACAGGGAAAAGAAAGGACAAACATGAAGACAAAGCCGATCTCACTCGCGAGATTGATCGAACTAGCATTCATCCAACAGATGATCCCTGCGAACAGTTCCGTCTTTTTATCGATGATGGCGTAGAACAACCTCGACTAGACATTCAGAGTATCCGAAAAAGGAAATGAGAGAAGAGCGAGGATCATCAGCAACAGAAACTGTAGCAAAGACTGTTGACATTGGCAGACAAGGAAAGAGATAAATGGGTGAGGGTTGCTAAAGTAGACATACCTCCTCACGTCTAGATTCCTTTTCGAGTAAGATATACACATCACCTACAGACTTCCAGATGGGAAAGGGCATATATTCAAAAAGCTCCGGATGATCCTTTGCTTCTTTGTAGAGTGTTTCGGCATATATACTCGGCTGGATTAGAAATTAAAACCATAAAAGAAACAAAACGAGAACCGAGAACAGACCCGAAAAGTCATCGTCAACCATATGATGCTCTTTTTGAGGTAACGAAAAACGGACGTACGACAAGAGGTTCAAGCCTGACATCCCTGCCTGGTCCTTCCAATACCTGAATGGGCTGAACGAGCAGTGAATAATTGAAATCATATTCTTCCTTAGACGTCTCTGCGTGGATATCCGATGGAATCTCGACGGGTGACGGTGGGGTGTATGTGTTTTTGTACATCTTTTTGTGTGCTTTTCGACTTGGAGATAGACCATAGAAGAGAAGAGAAGGAAAAGGAAAAGAAGAAAAGACGGGATGAGGAGAAGGAGCTTTTGTATAGGCTAGATGGTAGATCAACCTCGAGTCATAATATGATCGCTTAAGTCTCTGATAAGATTAGCTATCAGTTATCTCTTGTCGCTTGGATTTCACTCCGTTCTCGGCTATCGTTGACTCATCAGTTTTTTGGTTTCGAGACTCAGTCAACTTTTGTCAGATGTGGGTAGATACAGGATCAGAGATAGATCTATGATGTATATTTTTTTCACGGGAGACAATGCCTCCCTGGACTGTTAAACGGTATCGATTAAATATCAAGAAAACACCAACAAAAGAACCAAGAGATGGAGTAATAAAAAAAAAGCAAGAGAGAAGGAATTTGATTGAACAAAGACGTTGACGATGTCAAACGGTTATATGTAATGATGATTATAACAAGTAGATAGAAAGCAACACAACAAGACAAGAAGTTCGTCTCCCTTCCCTTCTATAGAAATCACAAGTTTGATCTCACATCCGATCAAGGCCTCGGACTGGCCAGGTTTAACGCCCAACAGACCATCAAGAGGGCTACCAATTTCCACCCTGAACTACTCTCCAGCTTTTCCCTCCAGACTTGAGTGCTGGCAAACCGACGGAGGCCAGATTCCTGGCACAACTGTTCTGGCAAAGACGAAGGTTGACGAGCGCCGCCTAAATCGTCTGACGCCAAAGAGCTTTCGGGTCTATTTTCAGAAGATCCTACGGCAAGAAGCGGGATGGAATCTTCTGTCGGAGCCTGACCCGAATTCGAGTCAGGCGTAGCACCGTTATCAGCGGTGGTGGTGGTGGTGGTGGTGGTGGCAGTGGTGGCAGGAGCGGGTAAGCCTCCAGGCCGTTTCTTTTTACCGACGAGAACCTCAGTCAGTACGCCAGTAGCTTTGCTGACTTTGTTGGAAATAAAGATGAAGATAACGGTGGTGATCGCGACGTTTAACCATCGCCAGTTCAACCCACCGGGAAGGACCATAAGAATCCCTTTGGTGTCGCCCGCCAGCCAGAGGTGGTACTGCAGGATGAATGTCTCGAGCGAGATCTGACCCACAAAGCAATACGCCGAGGACGAGACCGATCGAAGGAACGGTGTCGCATTTCGAAGGACGACGAAAGCCAGGACCGGGATGGTCGACACGGACCGGTGATAAAGGTTGTACGAGTATTTTGACGGTTGGGAAAGCTCAAACCAGAAGAACCAAACGAGGCCGAGTACGCTCAGCCCGGCCGATACCTTGACCGCTGTGGGCCACCAGACCTTTTGAGATATCCCGAACTCTTTTAGCTTGATGTAACCCCAGGCGGTGAGCATGCCGACATAGACGATCCAAATGTCAAGATTCACCCGGAAGGCCCATTCGCTCGAGGACCATTGAATGTTGAACATAGTGGAGAGAATGGAAAAGATGAAGTGAAGTACGTGCTCTGATCCCATCAATACTGTGATTAAGAACGCAGAGAGTGCAAGTTTTGGGAGAAGGAACGCCGGTACGGTGTTGTACTTGTTTCCAACAAACATTGTGGCATAGATGATCAGATACCAGAACGACACCAGAGGCTGATTGGAAAAAAAAATTCAGATCAGTAATTCAGTCTGAATCTATTTATTTATTCGCTTGACGCAAATATAACAGAGGGACTAACGGAAAAGTAGTACGAAATGTAATCTGTGTCCATCACGTACGCCAGAACGATCGGAAGAAGATTCAAGCGGACCATCACCATGGCAATTCGATCGATCCCGAAATCAGCTTTCTTGTAGTAGTAGGTGAAATGACCATCTGATACGTGAACGCCGTTTTTATGCACATGAGGGAGAGAACAGGAGGCGAAGAAAAATAGGGATATTCGTCAGGAATTAGTCAGGAAATCGGGAGCTGCTGATCCAAAAACAAAAGAAGATGAAAAAGATAAAAACATACAGCCAGTCATGAATAGGTAGCAAGCAACGAGAACTCTGATTGGGTTATAGATTCCGGAGATCTTGGAAGCTCCGAGGTAGTGATAGATTAGAATCAGGACTAGAGTTGGGTAGCCGTATTTTAAATTTAGTCAATGTTCTTTATCGAGTTGGCTGATTGAAAAGAAACAGAGAAGCGAAAGAAAATCAGAAGAGAGAACATACTTTGCATCCAACCCTTCCATTCATCGGTTTGCTCTCTGTTTAGGAAGCCAAGATCTTTCCCACCTTCACTCCTCTTTGCGGTGAAAACACCACCGACTATTGTCAACAGACAAGCGAACGCAAACTCGATTGAGTTGAACGATTTGTTTTCCTTATTCCACAATGGCGTTCTGTCCGCCAGAAACGACAGACCAACGCAGAGCCCAAAGACCGTCAAGGTGAGGACGGTTGTATCGTCTTTTGGAAGGACGTTGATGGTGAACTTGTGGCCTGGCCAAGGAGGTAAAAGAGGGGAGTTAAACTCAGCAATAGACTCTGGAAAGAAACGGATTTGTGCGCAAAAGGGCTAGACGAACCTAATCTACCCTTGAGGAATTTCAAGACGGGAACGGCACCGACGACCAAAAGCAAGAGTAGCCCTTGAAGCCAGCCGACGGAGGGGTACCGTTTGCAACAAGTCTTATCCATAGGAAATTTCTTGGAGACGACATCGTTACATCTCAGGTTCCATAGCAGGTTAACCTGAGTCTTGAGGATCTCTGAGGAAAAATGGAGGCCATCGGTCGTCTGGGACGGATCGAGGAGCGAGTTGAAGGCGAGTGGAAGAGAGATCGGTGGGAGAGACCCCCTGGATTTGGCTGTAGACGATAAGGAGGTGGAGGTGGAAGAAACGTGGTTCGGAGAGGTTGAATGGAAGAGTAGGGTGGATGAGGGAGATAGCCTGACAGCGAGGTCTCGGTTCATAGTGTCGATTTCTGAGGGCAGTAGACTCTTTGCCCGATCAGGCGATAGTTTCGAGACGACCGGCATTTGGACTGGTAGGAACACGATTTCGTCCGCTAACAGGGCTTTTGGCTCGTGAGCACTACTGGAGGAAATCATGCCAAATACTTGATCGATTCTAGATTCCCAGCTGGCCAAGCCGCCAGAAGAGGGATGTCGAAGATACCAGAGGCCAGAACCGAGAACGAGAAGCGCGGGCTGAGGGGGATGCGAAGGAGTGTAAGTCGGTACGATTGTGTGTGGGGTGGAAAGGAGAGCCTGAGTAGTCGATGAGTTTAAAAACCTGGAATAGGGTAAGTGAAGAAATGAATTTTTTTAGGTTGTCGTATGTGTGTGTGTGTGTGTGTGTGAAATGCGCGTTACACAGTTGAAGGATAGCATTAGAGATAAATGAAAAGAAGGAACAGAGAGAGAGAGGGAGAGAGAGACGATGCGTACGGATCCCAGTAAAACTCAAATTTCATGCCTATAAGACGTTAAATCGTTCGAGGACGAATATATCAAGATTGAGTCGATAGCTCGATGACCGAATAAAAAAGAGCAAGAGCAGCAACAACACAGAAACATACCGAGCGATCGTGAGGTCCAAGAGGCATCTGCATGCTTGACTTCGGCACTCTTAGGCTCGTCCGGTGCTTCGGAATCACTAGACTTTGCCATGGTATAAAACAACTGCCTAGTGACTGAATCACCGATAAAGACGATTCGACGGGATTGCGCGCATTGCTTGATCGAGTGTGTTTGGTAGTCGGTTGTCATGCAGCCTAAGAAATTTCCATAGAGCGGAGCAGAAAAGAGTGCAAATCCAAAGGCAAGTGAATGAGGTAAAAAGAGAGGGCAAAGCACAGAGGATCACGGAAGGGGTACAACGGGGGATATGAAGGAATACGACAGAGCATGAAGGTAAGGAACTACAAACGACGACACGCGACAAGGAAACTTGAAACAAACAGACCTTCAGGTTGCCAAGATTTGTAATTTGAGTCCATCCAACGACCAGTGTTGAGAAGAGCTTTGCAATGATCTTTGTCAGTGTAGTCTAATGACATCCCGAGAGTTTAAGAGACAGACATAGAGAAAGAGATTGTTTTTGACGGTAAATACGAGTACGGATTTTTTTAAATAGAAAAATAAGGACATTGAAATAGACATACCTATAACAAAGTATCTCATGAGAGCCCCGAGGACGGCGAGACATATGGTAGCCGTACACGCATACGATGGCCAGTTAGGATTGATTGACGATTTGGGACTCATCACGGCGAGCTCGGGGAGACCAGGCCGAGAAGGAGGAGACGTAAAGTAGACACGTAGTGTAGAGATGCAGTGAGGACAGACAAAGAGCAAAGTCTTAGAGAGGATAGGTTCAAGGCAGAGTATGGGATACACTCCTTTTCTTTTGTGAGTGCGATTATGGTTGACGTTTGTGTTTCCTCTTCTACCTGATAGTCTATTGGTTTCTAGGGAAACGACCAGAGTAGATTGAGTATTGAGTTAAGATGGGATGGTGTTGATGGCGAGTGCCGAGGAGCGCAGCAGATAATACCAAGAAAAATAAAATTAAGAAGAAAAGAAATCTTAGAAAAAAAAACCTTGCCTTGAACATCAGAGTTACCAAACGAGCTTGATTAAAAAGAAAGTATGAGACAGCGTGAGTACGCTTGTATGTTCTATCTGTCCGTTAGTGTGCTATCGATGTGCTGTGAATGTGCTGTGAATGTGCTGTTGGTGTGCTAGCACACTTTGTGCCCTTGTACTCTTTATGTCGTTTTACTGTGTGTGCTATTACTCTCTATACACTTGTACTCTCTCTCTATATGTTATGTGTGTAATATATCTATCCATCCAGCCAGTCAACAAAAACGCAAAGTGTTCTTCTTCTTCTTCTTCTTTCTAGACCAGCAGAACGAACTTTCCTCTCTTTTCTGGACATTCATCACTCGCTCGGGACTGATGGGTGTGATGGAACTTGTGATAAGACCTGTAACCTAAACTGTAACCAGATCGAGAGCATAACCATGGTTTCTAAACGAACAATCCCGATAGAGTTTATCATACGAGCTGTGAGACCGAAAGGGACGATTAACTCAGGGACCGACTGAGTCTAGGCCCGAAGGTCTGGAACGGGACAAATCTGATCGAAAGCTTAGTCATTATGAACTGTGTAGACCCATAAGATACATCATCAGTTAATAACTCTCATTCGCTAATTTTCCCGGCTCATCGCCTCGGCCAACCCCGACCTGAGGTTGACCTGGCCGCCCGGTGATTTCCGGCCCGCGCCGAAGTGAATTGTGTGATGAACAAAGTGAAAGGGGGAAACGAGTAGGTCTAGACTCTATACTGTTTGGTTGCTCACTCCACCGCAGGCGTTCCCTAAATTTCTTTCTCACCCTCTTTTCTTTTTCTATTACTATTGTCGTCTAGTTACTATTCCTCTTACTCCATTATTATATCATTCTTGTCAAATAACTAGATCAAAAATAAAAATTTATATGACAACCAAATTCACTCGTGTCTAGCGATCAATTGTTCTATTAGTAGACTAGACTTTCATCGTAGAACCTCACTCACCTTCTTAGAACCTTCGAGTCTTACACCGACGCCTCACGTTCAAATAACAAGAAACAAGGGCACTCTTATTTCTGATCGGCTTTTCCCCATCTCCCTATACACATGCACATATACACTCACACATACTACATACACACACACACTTGTACTCAGACTCACCCTTTTACTTACTTACTTACCTACTTACTTACTTACTTACTCACTCGCACCGCACTCACCCGCTCAACCCTAAAAAATTGTTTATACAATATTTTCGGCCTTTGTTCTTTTTTGCTAACTCACCCTCGTTTTTTTTTTTCTCCTCCCTTCTTTTTTTTCTTGCTTTCCTGTTGTTCTCGTTGACCAAATGATCTCATCCCTTCCGGTTCTCAAATCGCATAAGAAGAACGGACAGGAACATCCTTCTTCAGTTCTCTTCTCTTTTTTCTTCATCAGTCTTTTCTGTCCATCTTCTTCAGCCTTCACTTCTTGACTTTTACCTCACTCACCAACTCCATCCACCTACCTTCACTTTACACTCCTACTTTCTCACTATGCTCGCCTTTGCTCCCATCACCGTCTTGGCTACCTGCCTCGCCCTCGTCCAGGCCGCGCCTGCCCGAAACCACCACGGTTGGAACAACGACCATAAGGTCACCTCCACCACCACGTCCTCTGCCGCCGCCGCTGCTACCACTACCGCTTCCTCTTCTGATTCTTACTCTGGACATGCCACTTACTTCACTCAGGTTTGTTCTCCTTGCCATCTCTTGTACTCGTCAGCACTCGCGCTCATCCTTGGTATCTACTTCTTTTCCTTCTTTCTTACAGGGTGGTAACGCCGGTGCCTGTGGTACCGTCCACGCTGACAGCGACTCCATCGTCGCCGTTCCTTACGCCATCTGGGGAGGCAGCGATAGCGACGCTTCCTCTGTAAGTTCCTTCCCCCTTTCAGAGATGATCTTTCAGTCTTTTCATGTCGACTAACCCAAACTCTATCACCCTCTAGACCTGTGGAAAGACCATCAACATCGTCCGAACCTCTGATGGTGCCACGGTCTCTGCCGTCGTCGCCGATCTTTGCCCTTCGTGCACCACGACCTACTCGATCGATCTTTCCGTCGGTGCCTTCACCTCCATCGCTACCGAGGATGAGGGTCAGGTCGATGTCACCTGGAGCTGGGCTTAAATGGCTTGCGTGTAAACTTCATGCTGTCGTCCCTTTTCATTCCATTCACTCCAGCTTTCACATTCTTTCCTAGGATGCCGGTCGTCTATACGGATAGGTCCTTGATGAACCATTCTTTTCTTCGCGTTCACGCCGTCCTTTCTTCCCGCCATCTCTCCCTCATCTCTTTTCTTTTCATATGCTCTTTTACTTCCAATCTCTCGTTCTATGCTGTGAACCGAGCACGACCTTTATAACGTTCTTCATTCCCTCCCTTACCCAAAAAGACTCGTCGACCGAGTCTATTGTTTATTTCTCTCTCATCCCTCACGGTATATATTTGTCATTCCCTTGTGGCCTTTCCACTCGTTACCATCCTTTCTCTACTACCACACAAAAAGAGACTTGTTCCTAATTCCTTCGTTCGTTTACTCGATCGTCGGAAGGTCTCACGAAATGGGACGATTTCCTTACGCATCTCCTTCCGTTCGTTTTTTTTCCCTGTCCACGAAAACCAATCATAAGGTTGAAATAAATATATATGTGTCGCCTCGGCGTGAACCTCCAATTAGTTTCAAGACATGTTTCAGAAACAAACATCCTTAGTGATCTGGTGAGAACGTCGAAAGCCTTTTGGAAGAATAGACATGTGAAGAACAAGTGAAATATCAAAGATTATGCAAGTATTACAGGAATATCGAACTATAACTAGTTCTGAACGCGTAGCGTTCAGATATAAAGACTAGGCGATAGGGTCCCCCAGGCTCAGGTTTTCCAGGCCGGACGTCGAGTGAAAGTTATCCGGAGACGTATTCAAAGCTGACGTTGGGGTCGGGGTCAAACTTGATTCAGAGGGCGACGTAGATGGGTGCTGCGGCTCGTGTGCTGGTAGGGTTGTTCGGGATCGATCGTCTTTGTCTCTGACTGAGAGCTCTGTCTCTGTCTCAGCTTTCCCTTTATCGGTTATTTGATTCGAGTCCTGAGTGGGCCCGTGTCCGTTTGTGGCAGGTGGTTCGTCCTGTTTCATTCGACCCATCAACAAGGCCCGCTTGAACTCGTTCATCTCTCCCTGCCTTGTATGTTTGTCCCCGCCACGTCCTCTGGCCTCTTCATTTTGCTGATTCTGACGCTCGAGTCGGTCTCGTTCAGTCGGAGAGGCATGGTCGTATTCTTCCTTGGCGACTTCCTCCTTGTGCAACTGAGGATGGAAGATCTTTTGGGTGATCGACTTGCGCTTCTTCGAAAACTTGCCGTACTTCTCAAGTCTACCGTGTCAGTTGGGTTCAATTCGAGTCGGAAAAGAAAACGGATACAGGATACATCGAGAGCCGAGCCAAAGAAGAAAGAAAGAAAAGTTAACCTCTTGCGTCGTTTGTGTATGCAAAAGATGGAGTACGCCAAAATAGATATTTACTAACCCTAACAGAGTCTATAATGTGGACCCAGGAAAAAAAAGGGGGGGAATTCCCAGAACGAATGTCAGTCTCGAAACGTCTTTCCAGCAAGGATAAAAATAAAAGAAGAAACAAACCATCTCCGCGCCTGTCACTTTGACTTTACTAAGATCGGCCCCTTGTTCTTCAAGTTGTCCTAGAAACGTCTTGTAATGCTGTTTATGATGTACACCCATTATCCGCGCCAGTCGTCTCGTGGGTCAGTCTCCTTTCTCGCGACAAAAAAAAAGTTTCTTAAACCAATCAAAGAAAATCCATCGCTCACATCGATCGATGTCTTGTAATGGCCCGATAGTGGGCTGAGTGATCTGATCAAACCGTCCTTGACGACGATCAACCCTGCGGCCGTAACTCTGCCTCCACCCAGGAATGATGAATGCTGGAACGTCCCTGTCTTTTTCAACCCGACAAACACTTTGCATAGGAAAAATAATAATAAAAGTCATCAGAAGTAAGCTCAAACGCAAGATCCAACACGAGCTAATCCGTACGAACGATGGTAATCCACATCGGCCACAAAGATCCATGTGTTCTTCCTAACGGTCTTTCTCAACACTCGTTCACCCACCCCTTTGGTCGAGAAAGTGTTTGTGAGTTTCTTCCATTTTCCTTTGATCCCACCGGTATCCTCGTTCGCGGCTCCTGCATAATGCGTCGCTTCGTTTTCCTCCAGTGAGGAGTCTGACGATGATGCCGAGTGATCAATCGAAGAGGAAGACGAAGAACCGGACGGGCTCGAAGGACGAGCTCCGGAGTCGGACCGGTCCGAGTCACGATCCGTATGGGGTGCGTCTCGACGGACGATCCCTTGGCCGTCTCCTCTATCTTCCCACGTATTCGGACTGTTGTAGACGCGTATAGTTTTGTTTTTGTTTTTGTTTTTGTTGATTTGTAGAGAAACAGGCAAAGTAATACAATATAAATAAAATTGAAGAGGGCCAGATATGATAATAGGAGATCGTCTGATCTTTGATTCAACAGACCTAGTATCCACAGGTTCTCCTTTGACGTGCCAATATAATTTGCCTGTCTTTCGGTCGACTTGGCAGAGATAATTTAGGCGCTGTTCCATGTTTAAATATCTAGAGACGTTCAAGAGGGGTGTCACCAGAAATCAGTTGAACAAAGATCGATAAGAATATTGGTCAATATGAACAAGCCTTGTGAAAGAAACCCACTGGATGCGCTCCTTCTCGAGCTGGTCTCTCGGACATTCAGGTAGATCCTCCTTCCTACCATCGCCATGATCGAGCCAACGGAAGAAACTCTCGGTTGTGTCGGCTTCATCCCATTTGGCATGGTAATACTGATGGACTCATCCCAGTCATCACCTGATCAGCCGACCACGGGTGCCAACAGAGTAAAGAAAAGGTAAACCCACCTTGAGATTCGCGCCATACCGATGTCTACCATCCACCATCTCCAACCAGTAAGATCTTTCAGAAAAGAAGTGAGGCAGCGGCGTCAGGCTTGATAGTAGGTGATAAAAGATAACCGAGCCGTGTAAGGAAACAGAATGTACTCCTCAAGGTTTTTGTCTTTCATAGGTAAAGTCTCGATCTTCTTACTTCTCTCGTCGTGTTCCAAAAGAGAAATATGAAGCCAGATGGTAAGAATCTCAGTTTCGCCCAATCTGATTTTAATCCGAGCTGTACATACGCTTCATCAGCCTCATTGTCCTGACTTCCAGATTCTCCATCGTTATCTTTGATGCCATGGCCGTCTGTTATCTTGGATGATGCATGAAGAGCCCGGTGCCACCTAGATCCGGGATCATTCTTTGAGTCATAATCAGAGACAGTCACGTTGTTCAATCAGTGACCCCGTAAAACCGAGGGATTTATGGTTGGTAGAAAGAAAAGAAAAGAAAAGAACAAAGTAAAGATACCTGTCCTTCTTGAGCGCCTTTCTCATCTTGGACGGCTCGAGAGTCCGAGAGAAGTTGATCCCACCTGGATTTTGATGATCTGATGATCCGGATTTTTTTTGAAGGGTTTGATAAGGATGTATAAAGACACGAAAGCAATGGAAAACCAAAGGTCAATTAGCCGATTCGAAGACGTCTCCTGAACCATGCGCTGCCATTCGGAACACAGAAAGAAAGCAATCAAAGAAGAGAATAGAAGCAGAACGTACACAGCCTGGGATCTCGCTTGATAACCTCGATAGTTCTTCTGGAGGACGAGAGCTGCTTTTGATTTTTTATCATCAGAAAGGTCATCATTCGCACCTTCGTCGTTTTCTTTATCGTTATCGCTCTTGACCTGTGTGTCGGTCTTGTCGTCCGACGAGCCGTTTGACAACGTAGCACCCGGTGGGGAGGGAGCTGAGGAAGACGATCTCTCAGATCTGGATGCTGTGGGTGAAGCGAATGGTTCTGACATTGATCAAATGGTAAGTGAGCGAAGGAGCATCAATCGTACGGTCGACGAACGAAACAGAAATCCGACGAGGATGATGGCCATCCAAAAATGGACCTGTCCTATTTTTAACTCGGATGAGCGGCCAGAAGATGTATTCAAATATATATATTCAGCTATTGCACTGGCACATAAGTATTGTTTACCTAAGGTGAACATTTTACTCGCTTTCTACTCTTGGGTTTCTCCGCTCGCTGCCCATTTTTGGAGACCCAAACATCGACAGCAACCCCGGTTAAGATATAGACACCTTGAATAGCTCAAAAAGAGTCAAGAGATCATGCCGAAAGCGTCAAAAGCAAAACTTGAAAGGATGAAGCCTGTTGAGCCCTCGGCGGCTCCTCCTTTGGGGAAATACCTCGCCTCGACCGGTACGTTTATTCTCTGGCGTGTTGAGAAACCCTTTGTGGGAAATGCTGCTCTTCTTTCTCTTTTCTATCTTATTTGTTTTGTATAAACCTTAGAAGGATCATAAAGTCTGAAGCTGTCATCTACATTCGCTTGGTTCCCATTGTAATCGTTCAGATAAATCTGTCAGAGACAAGGCTATCCGGAAGCTTGCTGGTTTCTTGAGCAGAAACGACGCGGATGATATTGAAGGAGGCGGTGGTCGACTTGGGAGTGAGTTGGAAATGAAGAAGCTTTGGAAAGGTCTCTTCTATTGTGAGTTTCTTGTTGTTTCTCTGTCAAAGAGTCTTCCAGTTCCTAGAGATTTCTGAAGACGTCCCTCTTGACCGAACGTCCCTCCAGGCTTCTGGATGTCAGATAAGCCGTTGGTTCAACAGGCGTTGGCAACCGAGTTATCCGACCTGATCCTCTTGATCGATCCGAAAGGATGCGAAAGCATGGGCGAGAGAACGTTGGCCGCGTTGGAGTTTGTTGGTGGGTTCTGGGACAGCATTGTCAGAGAATGGAGTGGTATCGACCGATTGAGGTTCGTTCCGTCTTTCCCTTTTCCTTTGTTTCGTCTTCTCCTACTTTGGGACAATCTCGTATAGGATATGAGTGGCTGATGATTTGGTTTGTATACATGTGTTTAATTGGAAATCGGGGCGAACGATTTTACGGGTACGAAAACTACAGGATGGACAAGTACTATATGCTCATCAGAAGATTCCTTAGCGCGACGTTCAGATTACTCCAGAGGGATAACTGGCGTAAGGAGTCCATCGAGGCTTACAACGTGATCCTGACTAAGGAAGTCGGTGGTCCCCTCTCGTTCGTCTTTTCTCTCTCTCTCTCTCTCCCTCTTCTTCCTTGGAAAGTTTTTGATACACAATGGTGCTTACGCTGTATCTACCTTGACGGATGGGCGCGCTTAGTGGGAAAGATCATAGAGTTCCATCTTCAATATCTTATCATTTATCAGACATCTACCTACCCGAGCTCAACAAAGTCCTTCTTACTCCTCCCCCTCCTTGTTCTATTCCGACCGCCACTTCGTCCAACACTGTGTCTTCAACAACCAAAGCAACAACAACAACAACACCATCATCACCATCATCATCCACCGACAGTTCTTCCGAACCAAGTCTCTCTCCTCCTTCTCAGACCTTGCCGATGTTACTCGATCCATTCATCTCTCTCGCCTTATTCACATATCAATCAACGACATACGACCGAACTTTGAACAGCGTTCTCACTCCTTTCGTTCGAGCACTAGACTCACCCGTCTCGCCATCATCATCATTGGAGGCAGCGAGCGACGTCGACCTCGAAGCGTTCCAGCAGGCGGATCCGAAACTGAAAGAACAATGGAAGAAGACGTTCATGAGCGGCTTGTTCCAGGCGGCAGGTGGAGAGGGCACGAGGGATAGCAACCGACGAAAGATCTATACATTCTGGAAAGAAATGGGTGGTGGTGAGGATGATGAGTAAATCGCGCGCGAGCACGTGCACGCGGGAAGGGTGATTGTAACGCTGGGACATCATGGGGAAGAAAAGAGAAGAGGGAGAGAAGAAGAAAAAGAAGAAAGCCATCTATGCAATGACTCGATTTCAGTTTTGTTTCGCCTCACTCGTGCGTTCGTGTCTCATGATCATCTTTCTTTCGTTTTGTTCCCAGTACGAACATCGTAAGGAAGAAAAGAAAAGAAAAGAAGAGGAGAGGAGAGGAAAATTCTCAAATTTCGTGGCACTGTGCGTGTATATTTTACATTCTTTATCATACGTGTCACAAGAACAAGAGAACGGAAGGAAAGACAAGACCATCAATAAGAA
>MVAI01000208.1:0-33996 GCA_014825565.1 Phaffia tasmanica | reverse complement strand
GAAAACAAAAAAAAAAAAGAAAAAAAAAAAAAGGCAAAAACAAGAAAAAGAGAAAGAAAGAAAAAGAAAGGACAGACATGTTGGTCAACACCCTGGAAGCAGCACTCTGCGCGACAGCTCTCGTTCCAGCCACGCTACTCTTTCCCAAGTCTTCCTTAGTCTCCACCGGTTTCACGTCCGGCGCGTCCTGTGGAGGTTCAGTTCGGTTCAGTCTAAAGACGGTGATACCATCTCTGATCTCTTTCCATCTGATGCATGAGATGCTAGAGAAGAGAAGAGAAGAAGAAGAGATCACGATGAGCGCTTGGGCGTGGGAGAGAATCTGATGATCAACAAAAACAAAAACAAAAAAAGACACAAACTTGACGACTCCGGCGGAGGCTACACTCGCAAAAGGGACCATCTTTCCCAACAGCTCTTTTCCGGCCTGACTGACCACCGAGTTGGGGATCTTTGGGACCATCCTAGAGAGCGAAACCGCGATGAGCACCGAGGTGACCGTGGCCGAGGTGTAAGCGGTGAGGAGTTCTTGAGTGGACAGTGAGATTGATTTGTTGGCGTTGTTGCTGTGTAGTTCCAAAGGAGAAGAACGAAAACCTTAGAGTCAGGAGGCTGACTTGGCCAGCAAAATTGAAGGATGGGCGAAAAAAGAGACTCACTAGTTGACGGCCACGTTGAGGGACTGATTGGCCCACTGCCAAAAGATCAGTGTCCGGAGCTGAAATGTGCACGTAAAACCGACAGAAAATTAGCGTGTCCGATCGTTGTCAACTTATGGGAGAGAGACAACTCACCGACGGGTTGGGCGTCAGCATACCCGCGCAGATGACCTATGATGAAAAAGAAGACGTTTGGACGTTAATGTTGACCTGATCGAACGAAAAAGAAAGAGGCAAGCAGAGACCTACCAAGTTTGTCGGCACAAAGGCAGACATCCTAAACAATATCGGAACGGCCTTGCCGGTATCGGGATGGATCGAGGAATCGACCACTATATATGAGAGGTGACCACGATGTAAGTCAGATTGTTATTAAAGAAGCACTGAAAAAAAAAAGAATGGAAAAAAGAATGAACAAGCAAGAAGTCAAAGGAAACCCTTTTCATCACTCACACTGCTTGTCTTTCCAGAACTGCTCTCTCTCAGCTCCACTCACCCAGATAGGTCTACCTTTAGCCTCATTGATTCTCTCCTGAACTTTCTTGACCGCTGCCGAAGACTGTTCGAGCTTGGAAACCGGTGCGAGCAAGGTGAGTGGTGAGGTCACCGTGTAAAAGTGTTTGAGTCGACCGATATAAGTCGTAAGATCGTATCTGTCTGCGCTCAGATCGACTAAGTCCGCGTTCGCAGGTAAGGTGGACGTCATGGCTGCCTATTCGGTCAAAGTGTCAAGGTAAAGATAGAGGCAGAGGCTAAGTCTAAGACTAGATGATGATGATGATGGTGATGATGCACGTTTGAAGGGAAGGGACGAGAAGAAAGAAAGCGTAGACGTACGGGCCATCTCTCCGAATGTAACCTGGTTAGGGTTAATGCTTAGGTAAGCCGCCATTCCTCCAAGCCTAGGCTTATTTTCTCCTGCGATTTCCTTCTTTTCCGGGACAAAATAGACGCCAAAAAGGCAAAGCGAAGGACGAAGAAGTCGAAAAGGATTCGGGTGGTGTACATCATTCTGTCGAAATAGACTCGTTTGAACGAGCGCAGAGACGAGGTAAGCAAGTCCATGGCATCGTAACCATCGATTGGTCAGAGCTGTAACCAGAGTAATTTCTGATTTAATTTTAATTTTCTTTTTTTTTCTTTTCTTTCTTTTTTTTCCTCTTGCTCTCTTTCTACTCAGCTACCATAGACCTTTTCCTCGTTGATCCTCATTCTGATTGCAGCTGGATCTCATTGTAGAGTGAGTACAGTTTGATTGTTTGTCTATGAAGCTTGCTTTTGGGTTTTGTTCTTCCAGGAATCAATCAATTTTCATCGGACGGCTGGTCGTCTGTCACTCCGACCATAGAGAAAAGGAAGAGAGAGAGAGGAAAAAAAAGGAAGAGAAGAGAGAGAGAGAGTGAAGAATAAGCACAAGAGCTAGATAGCTAGATATGCTCTTGATGGAACGCATGCTTCAACTGCACATCATCTGGCTACCTAGAAGAGACAGAAGAGAGCTCTTTCTACGTTTGGCTATTCAACAAGGAAACTACTCTACCGGTTTTCTTGGATCCCATTTTCTTTCTTTGGGCTGACGTTGGACATCAGGTTGAACCCATAGTCTTTTTTTTTTCTTCTTCTTCTTTCTTTTCCTTTCTCTCTTTCTCTTTGTCTTCCCTCTCTCAGTGCTGGTCTCCTGCGTCTTGTTCGTGCTGACCTTGCTCGTATCATCTTGGGTCTTAATAGTCTCCATAGAAAACTCAAACACAGACACCCTTCTTCTTTGGGTCACCTCTCCTTGGTATCTTCTCCCGGCCACACCTTCGAATCGCTAGGAAGGCGATTGACCCGTCCACCTTCTCTCTTTACAACAATCAGCTTTCACGAGAAGAGTAAACGAGACAACATCACCTCTTGAAGAACAAAAGACAAAAGAAATAAAGAAAAGAAAAATCAGAAATGTCCGATACCTCTGCAGCTCCCGCGGCTGTTCCGGCGCCCACTGCTGCTTCCACCACTCCTACCACCGCTCCTTCTTCCCCTACAACTGCTTCTGCTGCTCCTGTCCCAATGTCGTGGGCCGACCGAGCGGCTTTGAACAGACCTCCTTCGTCCGTTGACGTCCCTACCATCAGCACTCCTTCTCTCTCTGAATCTGCTACGCTCCAGCCAACACCCGAGAACGGAGAGTCTCATCCTCGGTCATCCGAAAAAGGTCAAAAGCCAGCTCGATCAGGAAGAAACGGAGGAGGAAACAAGGAGGATCGCAGATCGTCCACCGCCGGTCAAAAGAACGCTGGTAGAAGGGAGGGAGGTGAACGATCAGGAAAGAAAGGTGGCCAGCCCAGCTCAAGAAAGTCCACCAAGACTGGTGAGGCCGCTGGAGAGACCAAGGCTGCTGCTGGTTCTTCTGCTCCCACCGTTGAGGGTGAGAGTGAAAAGAAAGAGGCCGGAGATGCCCCGGCCACTGCTACCACCACCACCACTCCTGCGCCCAAGAAGAAGGTCCTTCCCGGAGCTCCCAAGGTTAACCCGTGGAAGGTAAAGCCAACGACGACGACGACTTCTTCTGAAAACTCGTCCGCGTCAGCTTCGAATTCGGCCGAGACCGCTGGCGAGCTCACTGCCAGCACCCCGCCTCTGGAGAATGCTCCTGCTTCCAACAACAACAACACCACTACCATCAACGACATCGCATCATCCACCACAGAGACTAGCTTCCCGAGTTTAGCTCCGGCACCAGCCAAGAAGCACAGATCGAAACAGAAAGTTCAGACGACCGAGCCGGAAGGTGGAGAGGCCAAGAAGGGAAAGAAGGGTACGTTCGAGACCGTCATCTGATTGTTTCTCTCGCAAACTTTTGTTTTCTCCTTCTCTGCTCCTCTACTCCAAGTTTATCCGTCGCTGATCGCCTGACCTTTCAAAATACATACAAAAACAAAATAGAAAAGACAAAGTGGAAGCCTGTGCCCCAACATGAGCTTCAATTTACTACCGATATCTCGACCGAGCGGAAAAAGTCCGGTAAGCCCCGATCTGCCGGACCGAACTCTTCCAACGGCAATGCTGGTGCGGGAGGAAGAAAGAAGAAGAGCCCATCTTCTGCCAACGCTGGAAAAAAGACCAAGAAGACTGAGGATATCGCCTCGGCTACCGAGATCTCGACTGATGGTCAGGGTGTGACGTACGATATTGAGGCTGCCTCGACAGATATGCAGAACCTGGGATTGAATCCTACGGAAGGGGACGTTCAGATCTCCAAGGAGGTCGAGAAGAGTCTGATGAAGACCACGACAGATGAGAAGAGAAAGGTGAACGGAAACGCCGCAAAGGGCGGAAAGGCTTCCCAGGCTTCCAAAGGCACCACCCGAAACGGTCAGCCAAAGGTCGCTCACCAGCAGCAAACCTTGTTGAACGCGACGACGGATTCTTTCCAACCCAACCAGGAATTCTTCTACAATCCTCACCCCCACGTCGCCGGTCGAGCCGGTGGACCTTTCCCGTCGGCTCCTGTCCCTCCAACTGGATCGATGCCTATCGGCCAGATCGGTAAACACCAGGCTGGCGTTGAGGCTTACTATACTCCTCCGCCGATGCCCATCCCGGTGACCATCCCGGCCTTCCAGTTGGATCCCCTCAGGTTCTACCTTCTCGGTCAGTTGGAGTACTACTTTGGTATCCAAAACTTGGCCATGGACTTTTTCCTCCGACAGCAGGTTTGTTTTTATCTCCTCCTTTCCGCCTTAAACTGACTCATCGCTGACGAAGCATAACTCTTTCTCTCCAGATGGACACTCTCGGATATGTTTCTCTCTCAATGGTAGCTTCATTCAACAGAGTGAAGAACCTGACGACCGATCTCTCTCTTGTCCGAGAAACTATGTTGCTCTCCCAGCTGGTCGAAGTCCGAGACGTCCAGGATGAGACCAAGGTCCGATTGGCCAACAACGGTTGGACCCAGTGGGTTCTTCCAGGCGCGCCCGTGTCCATCGTGGAGGAGGGAATCGTGGACGGAGAGAAGCCAGAAGATGTCGTCGTGCAGGCCAGAGAGGCGGAGGAGAACAGAGAGGAGGTGATCGAGGAAAAGAAGGATAGAGAGGAAGAGGAGGCCGTGGACGCTGCCTTATAGAGAATTTCTTCTTCGTTTCTTGCTCATCTTTCTTCTACTCTCATTTCTCTCCTTGAATGACGATCGCACCTTTGCAAGGAACGTTCAAAATGAAGGAGGGTGAAAAAAAAAAAGAATCATCCAATTAACTCGGTAGCTTTTTGTCAGTTCTAAATTTTCTTGATCTTCCTTTTATTGTTGTCCTGACCGAGGTCAACTCCTTCTTCTAATAAAGGATACGAAGAAACAAGAAAATAGAAACGACTCCTATCCCTATCTCATTCTAGAAGAAGACTCCAGAACCCAGAACCACACGACTTGGAAAACAAAACAACAAAAAACATGACCTTTTCTTTTTTCTCTTCTTTCTCTCTTGGCTTTTTTGATGCTCATGTACAGGTTTTTGGGGTATTCCGTCCTTCCTTTCAAACTCAAATGTTCCCGAACCTTTCTCTACGTCTACGTCTCTGCCCTCTTGTCCATTTCATTCAATGTCTGGCTTCTCTATCTTTTCCGCCATCTTCACCTATCCCTTTGGTCTACTTTCTCTTCATCTGTTTATTTATCCCTTCTGCTTTCTTTTCTTTTCTTTTCTCATTCTTGTTTTCGACGAACCGGCTCTTGTTTCTTTTCAATTTTCTCCGATTCTAAATCTCAATGTCGTGACCAAATCTTTCAAGTCTATCATCCAAAATCCCAAGTTCAAAGTTTCAAAGTTCAAATCTTCATCAAAATTTCGTATCTCTTTCTTTCGCTCTTTATCTTTATCTTTATCTTTTTTTTTCCCTTAGAAAAAATTCTTTCAAACTTCTTTCTTCTTACTCTCTCGTGCTCTTATTCTCATCTTTCATTTATTTCTTCTCATAATTCAAAAAAGAAAACCCAGTTTTAGAGAAAGGCCAAACGGGTGAACAGACGGACATGCGAGAGCAAGGAATCGATTGCTTAGAGAAGAAATAGAATAAAAATAAATAAGACGAATAGAAACACGAGCATATCATCGACACAGTACAAGTCCTAGTCAACAACCTATTCATCGACCCTTTTCCTTCTGTTTGTCCAGTCGGGAACGTTTTAAGAACACGGAGAAAGAATTCGAGCTCGGGATCAAGGTGTTTTCTTGGACGAGCTTTGATTTCGATTCTAGATGTCTTCTGGAACGAATTTGGATGCAACCTGTTTGTGATTGTTTCAAAGAAGAAGTCAGTTTCGATCGTATCAGAAGAAGGAAAGAAAGAAAGAAAGAAAAGGACGCACATCCCAATATCCTTGATTTTTTTCACCCAAAAACTCTCTAGCCATTCTCTCACTCTCCGTACTCTTCGGTTTGAAAAACTTGAAGTTTCTCTCTCTGATAGGACCCTCCCAGACAAGATCACACCTGTTGTCCTCCATGTTCCTCTCTTCCTCTTCCTCTCCTCCTTCTTGGGTAGAAGACTGCCCAGGTTGGTCTTCATCACCGTCGATGTTCCGAGCTTCCTCGGTCCAGTCAATTCGGACGAGCATGACTCGTTTGTAGAATTTGATCGCTTTGGCCGATCCTTCGACGAGAACAAGACAGAATTTAGGATTGAAGATACAGCATCCTGTCAGGTTATTTTGCGTCGCGTTCTCTCTGACTTTGAACTTGTGGCCTGGGTTGGAAAGATACTTGATCCTAGAGGAGAGAAACAGCAAAGAAAAGCAAGAGTGTGATGTTTAGTACCAAGAGAAGGAGGGCCTCTTTCCAGAACGGACACAAGTAAAATGGACTTGCTTGAAGACAGCACCGTACAACCCCTTGTCTTCCTCTTTGAGTTTCTGGTTCTCCTCCTTTTCTTTCCGTTGTTCGTGCGTCAACTTTCGGGCCTCGTTCGTCTTTTCGTGCTTCACCCGTCTCGCTTTAACCTCTCGTCTGACTTTGGCCTCGACCTTGGTAGGATCTTGGATCGCATCCGACGCCAATACTTTCATCAAGTTTCCGATCGACACTAGGTAAAGCAAGAAAAGAAGAGTAAACAGACAGACAAGTAGGTCAGGTCGTCAGCCTCGTACTCGAACGCAAGAAGATCACGAAATACACAAGGTAGTTCAAACGTACCCTTAGGCTTATCAGGAGGAATCAGACCCATTCGAACTCTATCCTGTCTGTCCTTCAAGTCGGCCATTCGTCGCTGCTTCCTCATCTTTTTCGCTTCCTGCATTATGGAGAAAAGCCAATCGATTTAAAGTCAATCTCTCTGCGTCCATTATTAATAATAATAAAAAAACAAAAGAAACATCAATCGAACCTTCTTTGTCAACATCAATGGCCTAGGTTCGACTTTCTTTTTATCCCAAGGAGCCTGAATCTGGATGGGATGCTGGACGAAAGGCGTGATAGGAGAATCCTCGGCATCGATCTTTGTCTTCGAGGCCTCTACGTCATCGTACGTCTTGTTGGTCAACAACGGTTCATCCCACCATTCAACTTCCGGCGGAGGCTCTCTCTATAGTCGTTGGACCAAACAAACGTCACGAACAACTGTCAGTCCCGTTTCTACGCGCGTCCTCAAGTAAAGAACAGGGAGGAGAAATAATAAAAAAACTGCTTACACGCAAAGTTCGTTCTGAGGCGTCAAACTCGCTGTCCAATCCTGCTTTCTTTGCAGCGTCTGCGATTCGCTTCTTGAGCGCCTCCATGTTGGCGTCCGCCCGCATCTGGTCGGCCAGAGCGACGTATTTTCCTTGTTGAACAAAGTTGAATTTTCTGCTTCGTCTCTCTCTCGGGGTAGGAACGTACTCGCCCGATTCTACAGCTGCCTCTTTGGCAGCCGTCGCTGTCTCAGCAGCAATCGTTAGGTATGGATTGACCCTCTCGACAGGGACAGGCGAGTTTGCACCTGTCGGCGGGGCAGGGGTACTGTTCCGAGCATTTGCTTTGAGAGTCGCAAATTTGGGAGCGAGGGCTTTGTGTCTGTCTCTGTAGGAAAGCGTGGAGCTAGATGAGGAAGAGGGTATAGATGAATCGAGGAGGGATGGATGGATGGCCATATTAAGTCCGGAAGCAGGCCGGGAAGATGACGAGGAAGCTTCAGGAGCTGGGCTAGCCTGAGTCTGAGCAAAGGCGAAAACACAAAACAACGGGTATCAGCTCGATAAATTCTTTAACGCCACATAGAAGAAAAGAAAGAAAAGGAAAGAAAACCCCAAAAGATACTCACTGCAGCAGGAGGGCCGGTAGCGATCCCTCGAGCAGCCGTAGCAGCCAGCACTTTAGCTTTCGCCGCTGCGATCCTTGCTGCCAAATCCGGTGCTAATCCAGACGGAAGAGAGCTGGGTTTGGCGACTCCAGCAGGAAGACCAGGGGAAGCAGCACCATTCCCATTCGAGATGCTGGCAGGAGGAGCAGTAGCAGTAGGAGGCACATGGGATCCAGCTGTTGAAGAAGGAGGAGCAGTAGCAAGAGCTCCTTGTTTGAAAGCAGCTAGTTTGGCCGCGATCTCTGCTCGTTTGGCGGCTAAGAGGTCGGCCGTGCTGATAGATTTCTGGTGGACACGTATATTGAGAAGGAATTTCAGCTCGGTCAGTATCTCAAACCAGACTAAAGGGAATGCCAAAGAACTAGGGAAGAGACTTACCCCAGGGTCACTGTGAACAGAAGAAGACGAGAAACCAAACGGAGAAAGGTCAATTCAGCTGAAGCAACATGAGTGATCAATCACGGTCGACTCTACTATAAGCCATACGAGTAAAAGTGTTCTTACGATTTGACAAGCTTGCTCGGAGACCCATTCTCCAAAGGCTCCCCTGGTCTCTTGTTGGCAGACATTTGATAGAGGGTTGACTCTATGGGTTGTATCTGATCGTGGGTGATGGTTGGAGGTGAAACGGTGAGGAAACGAAATTCTACTTTGGCTTTCTTTTCTTTCCTCCACCATCACCACCACCACCGTCGTCATCATCATCTTCGTCGTCGCCCCTCTATTATCGGTTATCACTCATGAGCGCATTAGAGAGTAAGTTGTAGTGTTACCCTTTCGTTGTTTCCTTGTGTCTGTGTGTTGCTGGCTTACTGAATTGTTCCCACCTTTAAAAGAAAGCTTGTTTCAGCTAAAGGTATGTTCATCTCGTAGAGATACTATCTTCTAGATGCAATAAAAACCCTTGAGTCTAACGCTTTCTCATCTTACTTTGATAATTCTTGTCTCCTCTTCCGTCATCACTGTCAATTCAGTTCACTGCCAAATCACTCCAGAGGCAGTCCAAGAAGGCACAGAAGGACGAGAATAAGGAAAAGGCGAATCTCAAGAAGGCGCGTTTGTTCTATCGGTCTTCTTACTTTAAAATACAGGCGAGCTAACCTAGTGTATGTTTCTCAGGCTTTGCAACAAGGAAACACTGATGGAGCACGTATATATGCTGCCAACGCAATCCGCAAGAAGAACGAATCTTTAAATCTGCTTCGGTTGGGAAGTAGAATTGACGCGGTCGCCAGTAGAGTGGAGACCGCTGTGTCGATGAGACAAGTGAGCGTCTACCTGGCTATCTACTCTCTGCGTTCTGTTGGCATAGGTGCTTACAAAACTCCTTCGCCTCGCCTCGCAAACAAAACAGGTCACAGGAAGCATGGCCAGCGTCGTCAAAGGGATGGACAAAGCAATGGAACAGATGAATCTCGAGAAAGTAGGTATACCATCCTCTTTTTGCTCTTGAACATAATGTACAACTGACTCGTCTGCATGCTTACATCCATCCATCTGTTTGCTACTTTGTACAGATATCAAGTGTCATGGACAAGTTTGAATCCCAATTTACCGATCTGGATGTTCAAACGTCCTACATGGAGTCTACCATGTCATCCACAAGCGCGACCACAACGCCGCAGGATCAAGTGGACTTGTTGATGCAGAAGGTGGCAGACGAAGCTGGACTCGAGGTCCAGCACGAGCTTATGGATAAGAGTACAAGCGGAGTGGAGAAGAACTTGGACCCGGTGCCGGTGGCCAAGGAGGTCGTCGGGGAGGAAGATGATGCGTTAGCTGATCGGTTCGTTCTCTTCCTTTGCGCGCGTGTGTATGGGCGTGTGTATTGATATCAGTTATGTAGCGATCCTTAATTCTGCGATGCTGACCGAGTCTTGGTTCTCTCTTCGGTCAACTAGATTAAGAGCTCTTCGTCCTGCGATTTGATCGTGTGGATGAATGTTTCTTGTTGTACTTTTCTATCGTGTCTATTGCCCACGATCCTTCTAGAGCAGTTATGTGCATGGCTTTTCTTTCCCCGTCTATCTTTCTCTTTCTGAACAGTCTATCATTTGTTCACGCTCCTAGATAGGGTTTGAATAACAGAGGGTAAGAACAGACATGCCAAAGACACAAATATAGTGAAAAGAAAGACCCAGTAAGAAGAAACGTTGATCATCGCATGCGATTGAAATGACTCATCGTCATTTTCGTATATCTCATCATCTCTCCGACCAACGACCACTTCATCAGTCACAATAACTTCTAGTATCATGTACAAGTACGAGGTAAGCTCCAGAAAGCTCGGAGGAGTAGCTCAGATCGCTCTTGGAAGCAGACATACTGATTGTTCTGTTCATTCGAACATCTTGATGGACCAACAGCACATTCCCGGGTTCTTCCATCAAGATATTCTAGCCCCTCTCATCTCTGGCGAAGCTGCCGTTCGTTTTCTGCAACCTTCTTTTTCTTTCAAGTGCGTCTCATAGATCAGATCAATCTAAAAAAAAAAACTTGGACGTTGTCTATATCCTTGTCCTGGTATTTAGCTAGATCAATCGTTCGGTCTCTTAGATGAAAGCCCTCAGCATTGGCAGCTGTTCAAAAACAAGATCATCGGTTCGTTCATCTTCCTTCATATTCCTACTCTCGGTTGATCGGAAATTCTTCACCTTGCATTCATAATGTTCATGATAGGAAGAATACAGAAACCAGTACTGATACACTTATTGCTTTGGATGATACACAGATCTCAATGAGAAGGCCGAGGATGGAACATCCTACAAAGTTATCTGGCTAGGCCGACATGGACAGGTTGGCTTCGTTTATATATCACTGTTTTCGTAAACGATACGAGGACCACTGATCTGGTTGAACAAATATGCGATTACTCGACAATACAAAAACAGGGCTTTCACAACGTCGCTGCTGCTAAGTACCAAGCTCTCGGGACGTGGGAGAACAAATGGGCTTTCGAGACGACTGATGGAGAGATCACTTGGGTGCGCCAAACGTATTCATTTTTATGATGAGACCGTTTCCCAAATCTCGCTCTAAACTTTCTGTGGTCTTTCGTCATCCAGGGTCCAGACCCTGTGTTGACTCCTTTAGGTGAATCCCAAGCAAGAGCGCTTTCTAAGGCCTGGTTGAGCGCATCGAAGGACGGAGTCCCATTACCGACTAGATGGTTCGTCAGTCCATTGCAAAGAACAATTCAGACTTGCCAGATCACTTGGGGAGACGTATGGGAGAAAGTATTGGGCAAGGGCCGTGATGGAGCAGGCGTCGGCATTCGAGCGATCGAGGTCGGTTGAAGTTCGTTTTTACTCAAGAGCAGCCTGACCTTATGTTGACACTCTTGCTCGCTCTTGTTTGGCACGATGAAACAGGATTTACGAGAGAAAGCATGGGCTGACAGTGAGTTATATCTCCAACGATGGATGGTGTTGGCTTAAAATATGTGTTTTCTGATATCTCTGTTGTGCAATCGATCAACAGCCGCCAACCACGTATGATCTTGCTCTTTTTTCCCTCGGTACCGACGTCGTATATGCTGACCAGTTTCATCTTTGTTTCTTGACAGCGCCGAACAAAATCTGAAGTCTCAAAAGATTACCCAACGGTGTTCTTCCCCGAATCAATGTCGGAAGAAGACTTGCTATGGCAGGCAAGAGTGAGCGAGGAGGATGAACATGTAAGAGATCGAGCGAAGAGTTGGCTGGGAACCGTATGGGAATATGATGATATCTGTTAGTCGTTCTCTTCATTCCTGTGTAACCCTTTTCAACGCTGAGTGAGAGAACGAAACGGAAATTTCTGAATCAACTTGTATGCTATGGGATCAAAAGTCGTGTCTTGTACGGCCCATGCGGATATCATGAAGGCAACCTTCGAAGGTGAGTCATCCACTGACCTCTTTTCTTCGTTCGACCTCTATTTCACGCCCCTATTTTGATCATCTAACCACCTTGGCCTTCTTCGTTACTGATTAACAGTGGTCAATCACCCGGTGTGCCCGATCGAACCCGCTGAGCTGATCCCCATCGTCGTCAAGAGGGTGACGGTCTAACTCAGATGTACATGTCTGAGGTTTGCCAGCGCTGATTTGGGCCAACCTAGCTTGATTTTGAGGGCGCATTCTTTCACTCTTCCTCAATCATATTATCTTTTGTTGTACCCTTCTGTCATTTGTCCATTGTCTTCTACTCATCCTTCTCGACCTGCCTTATCGCTGTGTCAATCTTTGGAAACATTCGGTCTCTAGACAAACGATAGATGTGTGATTCATATTTTTCCTCTTCAGTCCGAACCGAAATTCATGGGAACCAACCGAACGACAAAAAGAGATAAAGATATTAAGTTCATTTTATAATAAAAGCAAATAGCTTTGATGAAGACCGAGGAAAGGTTGAGGAAAGAAGGCTTCATTTACAACCTAGTCTTCGATATCTCCTTCTCCAGGGAAACCACCTGGTACTGCCCGATTCTCTTCTGTGAGAGCCATGATCTTGAATGGCGAGCAAAAAAGACAGATCGTTAGCACAGTACGATCAAAGAGCGGATAGGAAGAAAACAAGCGTGAAGGAAAGAAAGAACATAGGAGATTCACCTGGGCCATCATTAAATCCCTGTCTTCCTCCGACATCTCAGCCCCACCTTCTCCACCACCTGCCTGACCTAATAATCTTCGTAATCTCCCACCAAGGTTGGCCAAGACACCTTGATCGTCCATTCCATGCGCTCCTCCTTCGGCGTTCTCTTCACCTCCAGACCCAGCAGTGAACTGTAGAATTGAGTTGATCATAGCCTGCATGAAACCGTCATCTTCTCCTTCATCTGCTTCTTCATCATCGGATATCTGGCGTCGATTAGGACGTCTTCGAGTTGTCATGTGTGAGAAGTATGCATTCTGTACGGCAAAGGCAAAGAGAAGAGAACAAAGCCCGAAAGGAAGGAAGTTAGTCAGAATGGACGTTTGTAGCGGAAGAAGATTTAGGTTTTGGCAAGAAGAGCCAAGAAATGAGCATCTTACGTTATAAGCGGTGATAGCTGTCCGAGGAGGAGCCGGGTCAAAGCTCATACCCATGCCTTCCTTCACGCCGGCTTCTAAGAACCCAAGCCAACTCGAGTTGTCCTCGCTAACCAAAACATGCCTCGTCAGACTTTCACCTGATCCTGATTTCCAATACGAAAGGACTTTAGCTCTAGATGGGGAGGGTGAGGATGAATAAGAAGAAAGGAGGTCGGGGTAGATTTGAGGGAGTTGGGCTTGAATCCAGGAAAGGTGAGATGCTTCTTTAAAGAGAGAGTGGGATCGAGAGACGTAGATTTGTGACAAGAGATGAAGCGGAGTAAGAGGCCCAGGTCTAGTTCAGAGGTAAAGTTTCATCGAAAAGTCAGGTTGGAGATCGGAATAGATATAAAGAAATAAGAATGAATACAGAAACTCTTACTCGTAACCTAGTCGAATCTCTACTGAAGGGTGGGATCGGACCTCAGACGGAACGTTGAATCCCACTGCAGATTTCGAAAACGAAAAATCAACATCATTAACAAAACGTTTGTCGGAAACGAGATGTGCTAGATTTCTAACCTTTATCTGCAAGCAAGAGCAAAACCTCTGGGAAGGTCAACACAGCTTCTTTCAGAGCCTCATCTGCCTTTCCTTTCTCTATCTGTGTATTCCGAAAATCGATGCAGAGATGTAAGAATGAGAGGTTTGAAATGTAAACGACAAAAACAAACAATCGTCAACGGTAAAAAAAAAAACAGAAACACAAACCGTGCTTCCTTTCTTGGTCTCTTCCATTCTTAAACCAAGCGCTTTTGCCCAAGCCATTCCGGGCAATACGTCAAGCTCGACTCTTCGTCTTCTGGATTTGCCACCTTCCAGGTCATCTAGAGCCTCGCTCCAAGCAGACATGATCTCCAAGAGCCAAGTCTGGTTGTTTGACTTGAGTGCTAAAAAGTCGAGATGCAGGAGAGATCCTTGAGGCTGTTTTCAATTATCAAAAGTAGGCGAAGAGACCGAGAGGAGCAAGACCAAAAGATCAGAAAAAGAACATGATCAAACGAGGAGACTAAGGCAGAAGCGTACGTCTGTATGAGGATCCAAGCTGAGCAGGAACTTTGCGAAGTTGAAGGATGTGTTCCAACATCCTCTTCGTCCCAAAAATCTATCAAGGTTTTGCCACAGAAAGTCTGTGTGAGCCACTGGATATGTTATACGATCGAGATGATCAAGAAGAAGATTGAACGATCAACATGATACTCACTGCAGGTTTCTTACAACACCAAGATAGAATCCTCGGTTCTCGACTCTGTCAAAGTCGAGTCGAACATTTCCGTGAGCAACACCGAAACCGGGCATGAAAGCTCTTTCGAACGCGAACAAGGCACGGTCAATGAACTCCGAAGCTTGACCAAGATCTGAATCCAGAACGGAAGGGCAAAAGAGTAAGAGATGTATACATGTGTAGTATTCTGTTAAGAATGGACAGAGAAACATACCTGCTTGCTGTCGATAGACTTCCCCCACTGAAAAGAAGATACAACATAACAAGTTAAAGCTGTTTAGCCTATATCTTCTTGGTTATATAAAGATAGTCAAGAGAACATGTCGCTCACTCTGTAAGATGGTATCAGTATGATACGGGTAGACTTGCAAGAGCGCAAACAGCTGATTTGGGTCATGACTCCCGATCGCACCCAAAAACTGTCGCTGAGCCTCTTTCCACATGCCTCCATGCTCGAAAGTGAACCACTTTTCTCCTTTTCCACCCTTCGGATCCAAACCAAGTCTGGCTTTCTTTTCTTGAACCTCTTCATCCGTCAACTCTCTCATTCCCAAGCCTAACAACGACGTCGGCGGAGGCCAGTTGGGCCTAGGTTTTGAAAGATGAGTCTTGATGAGATTCCGGCGAGCTCCACCCCCGGGTCCACCTCGAGTAGGCGTTGAGTTGGAGGGCGCGGCAATGACTTTGGACCCAAAGAATTTTCGAAGCTCCAGATCTGGATCGAGATTTTTGGGGTCGATCGTCAAAAGAGATCGAAGAGCAAGAGACGAAGCTGTGGTCGGATTGGTTTGCGAGGAGGAAGATGGATTGGAACGCCCATTGGCAGAAACATCACCATACTGAGCTTTGATCTCGGCCAAGGCTCGATCGACCTCGTCCATACCAGAGTAATCGGATTGAGACGGCTTGGTGCTTTTTTTGAAGTGGTTCGTGGGAGGAGCAGAAGTGGGGTTAGACGTCGTAACGTCTTCAGCCTCATCTCCTATAGACGCAGATGCAACGTTCTTCTTCTTTTTCTTCTTTTTGTTTGTCTTCTATATTCCATTCGAGACAGTAGAACTGATCAGGAAAAAAAATGTTGAACGAGAAGAAAAAGAGAAAGAACACACCTTTTTCTTAATCACCTCTTCCACCTCGTTATCTTCCTCTTCCTCTTCTTCATCTTCTGGAACATCGTCGTCTCCAATATTAAGCTTTCGGATGAAAGAATACAGCTCATAAGTATGCCAATCTAGTACAAGAAAGATAGTATGCAAGAGAAGAAGAAGAAATCAAAGTACTGACTGCAGCGAAAGCATTCACAGGCTGGCTCTTTTCCTCCTGATCATCCACATGCTCGACTGATTTCTTTCGACTGCCTTCCGACGATCCAACCGTACTCAACTGAGGAGCAGACTCTTCTTCTAGCTGTTGTAGCCTTTGCTGTCGTTTATTCAATCGTTTGGACATACTCTCGATGGCTAAACGTCGATCGTCGTTAGAGGTAAGAGAGCCTGTGTATCTGGGAATGACGTTGGAGGGAGCGTTGGCTACACAGTCACGTGATCCACAATCGTAACCATGGTAACACCAGCAATTCCAAAATTCTTTGAACGCTTTGCGAGTTCAACCTTTGACGACGGTTGACTATCCATTCTCCCTCATCCTTGACCTTTCCGTCCGTCTGGATAGCTATCAGGAAGGAAACAACAAGCAGCGCGTATATCCTGGAACATGGCCAAAGGATCCCAGCTTACACAGCTAAAGTCAGCTTTGACATCTGCAGGTCTGGATCGAAAGAAACAGCAGCAGGTCAGAGCAAAGTCCAACAATGCAGGAGCCAAACGAAAGAGAGGACCGGACGATGACAAGAAGCTTGAAAAGATTCGACAGGAGATGAACCCTTTCGAGGAGAGAACAATGAGGGTTCGTGTCTGTTTCTTTGTTCCTTTGGAAACTTTAGGATTATCCGTTTTACTAGAGTTCACTCAAGATGTACACGACTAACGGACGCTTGATCTTCACACAGCTTAAGCATGATATCGGAGGTCGAAAGCTAAAGGGATCTTCGGGGCGACCAGGCCTCAGTAAACAGGCTGGACTCGAAGAGGTTTGTCTATACTTGTTCTCTTCCTGATGATGCTTTGAACGTTCAATAATATGATTCTGATACTCCTCTACTTTGTTCTTTCCTTCCCTTGTCTTTGTCAACTGTCTGATCTGTGGTCTTTATATTTCATAGCGTCAACGAACGCTTCTTCCCGCTCTTCAAAACAGGAACCATACCACGACATTCCAAGATCGTCGATTCGGAGAATCCAACCCGACACTCACACCAGAAGAGAAGATGCTCGAGCGTTTCACTAGGGAGAAACAGGCGCAGCGATCGGCTCTCGGCGGCACGTCCGGCCGTGGAAAGGGCAAAGAGTTATTCAACCTTGGAGACGATGAAGCCGACATGGATGGATTTGGAGAAGACGAGGTTGGATGGGGCGGAGGAGCTGGAGCAGGTGGAGAAGAGTGGGGACTAACACATGGTGGTCGAAGCTTGGAGGATGATTTTGAGCTTGGTGGGTTCGGTGCTGGAGAGGATGAAGAAGATCGAGGTCCGTATATTTTCTTTTTGGTTACATTTGTCAGACCTCAGATGATATGGATTACTGAATGATCGTGTTTCTTTTGTCTTCAAACAGGCCAAATCGATCGACGGACCGTTCAAAAGAGCCATTTCGGTGGTTTCGATGAGGAAGACAACGGGTCTGAAGATGACAAAGTGGGTAGCAGAGTCTGTCATATCAATACTTTCTGTTCTGTCTGTAGAACTAATTTTCATTACTACAATCACTCTTTATCATAGCCTGAGCGCAAGAGGTCCAAAGCTGAGATCATGGCCGAAGTCATTGCGAAATCCAAAGATCATAAAGTTCGCTCTCAAGTTTTGTTTGTTCTGACTGGGCAGATAGATGTCTAACTTTTCTTACTCTTCCTACCTCAGTATGCTCGACAGATGGAGAAGGAAAAGGACGAGGCTACTCGACTCGAGATCGATAACGAGTTTTCCGATATCCGAGATATGCTCATGGGTATGGCCACTCTTCCGGATGAAGACCCTGAGCATGACGCGTTCCCTGGTACAAAAGCCAATCAAGTCCCTCTTGGCGTCCGAGCTGGAGGTCCGGTACCAACTCCTGCCACTACCGATGCGACTACTGAAGGCGACACGAAAGCCGAGCCTTCACCCGAGTCTCTAGACTATGATACCTTTGTTCGATCTCTCGCCTTCGATCGACGAGCTAAGCCTACCGATAGAACAAAGACTGAGGACGAGCTTCTCATGGAGGAGAAAGAGCGTCTAGAGGAGGCCGAGCGAAAGCGGTTGCGAAGACAGCAAGGATTAGCCTCGGATTCTGAGGACGAAGGTGTAGCAAAGTCGATGAAGACTAAGCGGGAGCGAGAAAAGAGGAACCGAGGTGCTGATGATTTAGATGACGATTTCGCCGGAGAGGATGGAATGGAAGGATTAGAGGACGGCGAGTTTGGTTTGGGCGGTGGTCTGGAAAAGAGCGGAGCCCCAATGGTCATGCTCAGTGGAAGCGAGAGCGAGGACGACGATGAAGGATCAGATGAGGACAGCGAAGAGGGTTCTGACGAGGACGATGAAAGCGAAGATGATGAAGAGGAGGACGAATTCTCTGATTTAGAAGGGTCCCAAACGAACGAGGCTCTTCCCGCCGATGAAGGCGACGTCGATGAACTCGAAGAACCTACCACTTCTGTTCCATCCAAGAAGGCTGTCAAGACGTCGACAAAGAAAAAGTCCGCGACTGGCAAAGCCAAAGAGCTTCCGTTCACCTTCCCTTGCCCCACTTCTCATGAGGACTTGCTCGATATGCTTGAGGAACATGATGTTGTCCGGGATGAGGACGTTGAGTTGGTCATCAAACGTATTCGAGCGGTCTGGCATCCGAAGCTTGGAGAGGGAAACAAAGAGAGGATGCAGGTTCGTCTCGTTTGTTTGTGCAGTATTTTTAAAACCAATTGAAGTCTCCATGTTGACATTGATTATGCCTCCTTATAGATTTTCTCTACCATTCTTCTCGACCATGCTTTATATGTTCTTTCTTCTCCCACTCCGAACTTTGCCCTTCTATCGATTCTTCTCCCTCATCTATCCTCCCTCACGACCGCATACCCGCTCATCTCCGCTCAACATACTATTTCCAAGCTCAGTCTTATCAATCGAAACCTCTCTCTGGCACTCTCTCGAGGCCCGTTAGCGCTCGAATCACAGACCTGGCCCAGCCCACCTGAACTTGGATTACTTCGAATCATCGGTGTCACTTGGAGTACAAGTGATTTCAGTCATCCAGTGTCAGCCCCGGCCGTGCTGTTGATCGGAAGGTGGCTCAGTCAGAGTAAAGTTAGAGGAATCTTGGATCTTTCCAAGGGTCTGTTTTTGTGCAGTTTGTTCTTGCAAGTTAGTCGATTTTTTTTCTCCCTATCGCCTTTGAGATGCCAAACAGACTCTTACCTTGAATTTGTTGTGTGCAACTACCTTCAGTACGAGGAACTTTCCAAGCGATTCATGCCCGAAGTTTTGAACTTCCTATCCTTTGCTCTCCTCATTCTCTCTCCTTCTACTTTCAACCCATCTACTCCTCTGCCTGGAACGTTCCCTTTCCCCGACGTCTTTGAAGATCGATACAAACCCCTTAAGATCCGATCCGTCAAAGCCGCCGAGAACGAGGTGCCTGTAGCTCCTGCGCCAACACCGAGTATAACAGATCTACTCTCACTAGAAAACGAGTCCGAAGTTATCGAGGAACAGGCCAAAGTAGACTTAATGGGTGTTGCGCTCAGGTTGATCAGTAAGAGCAGAGAATTATGGGCCGGGTTGGATGCGTACGTGGAGACCTTCAGACCGGTGGAAGATGTTTTGAAAGGTCTGAAGGTCAAGAAGCTTCCTGCTGGTCTTCAGGTTTGTTCTTTATTTTATTTTCATTTTTTCGATCCGGATTTTTCTCTTTCTTCACACGCCCGGTCTTTAATATTGATACTTTATTGTTTCCGCTTTCTGAAGTCTCTGCACAAAACGACACTCTCCACTCTCTCCAACACCCTCAAATTTTCTCTCCAAGCTCGACGGCCTCTTCGATTGCAAAACCACAAGCCGATTCCTATCCCGTCATACATCCCCAAATTCGAGGGTTCGTTCTATACCCCTGGCAAGCGGTACGACCCGGATACAGAGAGGAACGCTGCAAGCAAACTTCGAAACCAGTACAAGCAGGAGAAGAAGGGAGCGATCCGAGAACTCAGGAAGGACGCCAAGTTCTTGTCAGCAGAGAGGAACAGAGTCAAGGACGAAAAGGACAAAGCTTGTCAGTTTTATCTCTTTCTCTTCCTTCGTTTGTTCGTTGTTGTTATTGAAACTAAATTCATTACCTTTTAACTTGACGTTCGGATGTGAATAGACGAACAACGTTTGCGTTCTGCCCATGGAGCGATTCAAGTCGAGCGATCCGAGGAAAAACAGATGGAAAGAGAGAAGGCTCGGGAGAAGAAAAGAGCTGGAAAGTAATTGCTCAAAGATTGTACACTGTAGATTTCTCTCTTCCTTTACATTTGTTTCTGAAGGGATTCATGTGCTTTCATCTCGATTTCTACAATCGCGAATTATGAAACGACGGCCGATTCTCAATAACGTGGAAGCGTTCGAGAGAGTTTTATCAGGCATATTATCGACCAACCTAGCCCAAACCATATACAGAATAAGAAGGATTGAGGCAGAGAAAAGAGACAGCCTAATACTTTTTGATCCTCTTCTTGAACCGTTCCATCGTGATCTCATCATTACTAACTTCCGACTTATTTCTATAATTCTTGTTGTTTCGGTTTTTCCTATCGATAGCCGGGAGACCCATCGCTTCTCTCCTAGCGTCTTCTAGTGCATCTTTGTCCGATTGAACGTTACTGACCGGTCGGTAGACTGTACAAGGAAAACGCATCATCAGACTTTCCTCTGTGTATATCTAAGAAGAAACAAGACGCGAAGAAAAGGATATAAAATTTGGGGAGGACATACAACGAGCAGCGGCAAAATCATTATCGGCTTGACTAGGGCGAGGAGCGGACTTCCTCCTTGCCTCTAACATGGCGCGTTTAGCTTTCTCAGTGTCTTCAATGTTCTTCAGTCGGTTACTGTTCGAACAAAAGCAACATGATTGAATAATGGTCTATTGGGTGAAAGTGTTGACCAAGAAGGAAGGAAAGGACTTACTCCATTCCGAGATCAACCTCCGGAACTATTTTGTTCAGCACGATCAGAGTGACAAATCAGTATTGGAAGCTAGTTCAGGTAGAAGAGGAAAAGAAGAAGAAAAAAAAAACGGGAGAAAGGACATACTAGCTGTAAGCATAGCCATTGAATTCATGACATTTTCACCTTCATCATCATCGTCAGCTCCATTCTTTCCATCCTTGTTCTTCTCGATTCTGTACTGTTCTGCAATCTCGTACAAAGCCTCGTGAGGGTCGAAAGGTTTGACGGATGAAGAAGCAGCTGCGTCGGATGTGTTCTCTAGATCAACCCCACGTCGTTTCTGAAGTTCCGCCTCAATATATGCCATCCTAAGTCACTCAAATCACGAAACGGAAAGGTAATAAGTGATATTGAAAAACCACGAAAAAAGAAGAAGGAGAAAGACGGACATGTGTTTATCCACGTCTAACGCGTTCGTTTGTTGGGTAAAGTTGGAAGCGTTGATGAGTCGTTTCATCTTTGCTGATTCATCTGATGGATCACTGAGTCGTCCCAAGATGCGTAACACAGAATACAAATGAAGTCAGCTCCCCTTTTTGAAGCAAGAGCAATGTGTAGAGCTAGGGAGAAGTAAAGAGGATCAAGGATTGGAAGAAAGAAACACGTACATCTCCTTTCCACCACTCCCTTTCCCAGGTCTAAGACCAACCTGAATCTCCTCTTCTCCATCCTCCTCTCCATCCTCTTCTCCTTCATCAGCCGTGCCTGCTGCCTTTTTCTTCCTACGTCTAATTTCGCCCCGGTTTAATTTCTCAAGCGATAGGCCTTCGGCTTGTTTCCTGAATCGACGAAGCGACATTAAATCCTGAATTGTCGCCCTAGTTTTTGTTTCGTTTTACGTATCCCGAAAGGAGTTCAGCACAGAAAGATTAGTACAGAACATCATGTTCTCTTCCATGCCGACACTACCACGTGGAGATAAATGACTGAAGAAACGTGTCAAGAACTCACTCCACGTTAGGTTCATCATCTGCCTCAATCGCCGGACTGACCGCCGTATCTGACGGATCCGAAGGTTCCCCGGTTGATACCGAAGCAGGCTTGACAAGCGGCGAATCTTTCGTACGGACGTTTGCTGGTCTTGTGCGTTTCTTGAACATGTTTTGATCCTTCCTTCGTTGAGCGTATTCAAACAGTTGGAGGGATGATGGAGAGTACAAGCAAGGGGAGGTGAATGGAAATCGGATAGGAAACAGGCGGAAATTCAAGAAAAGGCATTTGTGGAGACTCCACTTTCTTTCTCACTATCGTGTAGTGTGACGCTCTTCAAACCGCCAGAGTGGGTAGATACAATTCGTTGATTGTGGCATGTTTCGTGTACAGATATGATGAGAACAAAGACGATCATTATAGAAATAGAAGAGATGGATGATACAAGCAGATCACGATCGTCAAACCATGCTTTCTGTCTACATAGAGCGACCTCCCAAACTTGCTGTTCGCCTCTCCGATATCTTCTGAGTCTCTCATTTGTCTCGTCTAACTTTTCTTCTTCTTCTTTGTTTCTTAACCAAACGGAATGAGTTGCGCCTCTTGTTGAACTATCGGTTCTTGGCATGTTCGGGGGCGTGGTCCGTCTCATGATCGACATGAACGCTGAAGAGATGGAATGAGCAGAAAGAACGGATCAGTAGAGAAAACACATTTCAAAGTCAAGATACCCGCTAAAGCCAAGCACACAGAAACAGCCAGCTCTTTTCGGCACAAGAAGAGTGGAAGGAAAAGGAAACGAAGGAAAGAGATGAGTCACTTACAACGCTCGATCGATCCCTGGTAATCGTTCGAGTGTATCCTGGAGGGATTGAGAAAGATCGTGCGACGTTCTCAATGTTGTCTCTGGTTCCATGACTATGTAGAAGAAAGGTCAAAGAGAGCGCAGAGATGAATAAAAATCATATCTTGAATACATATACAACAACGTCCGAGAAGAGATTTTAGATTAATCTCAAAGAACGAACCAATGTCGACCTCGGCGATGTAATCTACATTCACCGCCATTGTCCCAGAGGAAAAGCATACGCAATACAGATCACGATTAGCAGCGGACGACATGAAGAAACACACAAAAAAAAAGGCAATCAAGACAGACCTTCTCCGTTGGCGTAAATTTTGATACTATCCAATTGTGTGATTAGAGGCGAGAATGTCATACACTGACTCGACCCAAGACCCCAAAGCAGGGTGCAACCATTACAATCAGTATCAGACATATGTACGGAAGTATTTCGAGAACGGACTCTTACTTTGTAGGTCACGAAGTTGAGCATCTCTGGCTCGGCGCTCTTCCCTGCCAATAGCGTGAAAAGTTCTGAGACGGTGATCGTCCACGACGTGATGACTATGCATGCGATCAGAATCTGCAAAGAACCCGTGTCATCAGCATGAAGCACTGTCAATCAGATACATTGGATAGAGGAAGACAGATTGAATTTAAAAAGAAAGTTGACTTACGGCTCCCATTGGATCGATCCACCAAGCGATTTTTGCTCCAGCTGCACTTGTTAAGATACCCATAGCATTGACCGGCTGAATTGCGTGGAGAGTACATCGGTTTCAGAACTTGTCATATTCAACTTTAAGTGAGTGGAAAGAGAAGGCCTACGAGATCGTTTCGGTGGTCTTCCCAGAGCATTCTATCAACAAAAGAAGGAATGGTTCACTCAGTCAAGTTGGGTGTCTGGATAAATAGAAAGAGGGAAACGATCCGGCAACGAAGATAACCACACACAAAAAAAAATTGGATATAAAGACAAAGACAAAAACTCACTGAACTTGAGAACTCTGGCTCTTGATAGCGAAACAATAAAGAAATAGCGCGAACTTTGTTCCTATCGTTGTTCCGCCAAACCTCCAAGACGTCAGTCCTCACTTGCCGCTCAGCAAAGAAGAACAAAAATGAAAAGAGACATACCAAGAGCGACTCCAACTGCGACCAAAGCAGGGATATGTAGTTTATTATCATCATCTCCATCTCCATGGGTCGCGAGTGACCGGATGGATTCGACAATCAAGACCTTAATTATACGAGAAAAGAGATGATTGTCAGTACTGAATCTAAACATACACGAATGTCTACGATAAGATACAACTCACCAGGTTGACCATTCCCATCTTTTAGAAAAGATTGTATTGAAGAAAGACCTGACGTATGTCAGTTGGGCGGAACTTTTCTCAAACAGAAACCCGAATGACCGGAAAGAAGCGCTGCACGAACGAGGAAACCATAAACGATATTTCCTATCGTCTGAAACTTTGCTCCTCCCTGAGGCCATTTTTTTGGGTCCGCCAAGAGACCTTTCTTATGCAGCCTGTTGAGGAGCAGGTTCTAGATTTATGAGGGATGTAAAAAGTGAAGTAGGAGGTACAATCAGAGTACTTCTCGGTTTATGTCCAGTGTATGCGCTAGATGTAAACATACTGCGAAGGGATCAAAGACCTATAAGACCAAGCAGTCATAGTACAAATGTCAGAGAACAACCTGGCCGAAGAAAGAAGAAGAGAACATAAAATGAGAGTCGAAGTATTCGAACTGACTGAATCGATGGCGGTAGCGAACAAGGAAAGACTTAATGAGGACAGCGCGGCATAGAGTTGAAGAATTGCCAAGAGGCAGTTGCAAATAAATGATGCTCTGATCGCGATCTTTACTTTGAGGGCCGAAGCGTCAATCTCTTCGGTTGCTTCTGCGGTGTGAACAGACATTGGTTTAAGCAGGTTTCGAATGTGCTGAAGAGAAATATAGAAAGATAGTAAAATAATAAGCCATAACATCAGCGCACCCACATGGGGGAGATATGAAGAATGAAAAGCAATGGACAAACCTCGTTCTGATTCTCATAATACTTGGCCAAGGCTTTGTTCCGCTTTTTGGAAGTACCTTTACCCTTCCTCTGCCTAAGCGTGCTAATCTGCTCATCCGGTTGAATCTTTGACTGGAGGGATAATGGATCTGTTGTAGTGGTCCCTTCACCACCGATGGATCTTATGGACTGGGACGTGCCGGTGTGTTCAGGGTCTGTTACTCGAGCGAGATTTCTAAGTTCAAAACTAGTGTTCGACATTGTCGTATTGGATGAATTGTGTATGTTGCTCTTTGACACAGACATAGCTTGTTGCTGCAAGTCAAGAGTGGGTGGATGTGTTGATGATGATGATGATGATGATGATGATGATGGAAAACCTATGTTGGGATTTGCAGTCTAGACATGAGGCTGTAAGGTGTTGCTTAAATACCAAGTCGGGATCACGTGCATCAAGTTGACCTATCATTATATCGTTTTTCCACCTTCCTCGTATATGTCCTAGCTAGTCTTCCTCTTTTTGTTCTGGTTTCTCAATCCATTTTACTAACACCAGACTTGGTGTGTATCTGATTGAGTGAACCAGTGGACGTGAATTTAGAGAAAACCGTTGTCTGTGTGGCACATAAAGATTTACTTGTGCAACCCATCTAGATACCAACCACTTTTTTTCCTTCTCATTTGCTTATGGATTCGGACAAGACCGGAGAACGACCTTGTAAATTTTTACACAGCCATTGCCAAGAGATTCTTTGACAAAGATTTATAGTGGACTTAAGAGTCGAGGGATGAGTGAGAAAAGGAAGAGAAAAGAGAGAGTGTGTGTGTATGGGTGCACACGTGCGCTTATATACATGGATGCAAAGAAAGCTGGAAAGGTGGAAAGGTGGAAAGCCAAGAGGTTCTTCCACCATGCTCACGAGAAGGTGAACGAACAGTTCTAGGCCTTCTTGCGCTCACACTCAACATTTTGATGGTAAGTTCTCTTGTTTCATCTGACGAGAAGCAGATCAACATCATAAACACTCGAACCAGCCTTGAGAGTTGATACATCTACCATGTGGAAAGTACACTCCAAACTAAGAAAGGAAAGTTTGGATGTCTATAGAAATATACGCGACTGATTGGATGAGCTGACCACTGATGTAACATATCAAGAATGAACAATTCTTCTACTATCCTCTATCAACTAGTCTGCATACTGATGAGATCTTTCACAACTCTGCACCTCTCTGACTCTTGACCGGCCATTCTGCTAGCAAAGGTATATGAATCCACGGACAGAGTGTGTAGATGGTCGGGTGCTTGGGTTCCAACTAGAACCGTCTTACGTAATCGACAGCCAGCGCAACCCTTTCAACTTGTTTCGCTCACTCTCTTCTCTCTTCTATCCATCACCTTGGTCGACGTCCTTGGAACTTTATCTCTCTTTGTCTCTCTCTCTCTCTCCCCCTTGAGATGGCTCCAGGATTGGGATACGATGAGCAGGGCTCTTTAGCCAACTATTTTCTCATCACCTTTCTCACCATCACCCTCATTCCTACCACCTTTTTTACCCTTAGATCACAACTTCAGCCAGGTCTGTTCTTCTTTCTCTCCGGTCTTGTCTTTCAGCCTCTGACCTATACTCTCTTTTTGTTCGTGTCCATGTTGAAACCCTTTCCTTTTTCTTTCGCGTCAATACACTCCTTCCAGCAAACGTCAAGGTACTTACTGATGAACTCGCCGTGCCAGAAAAGAGGCAACGAGCATCTAGGGAAAAGATCTTTGGCAAGCAAAAGTCGAAGAAGAAGGGCATCTCCAAAAAGTAGGTATTCTGTGTTCTCTTTGCTTTCTGATTTTTTTTTAAATTCTTGAAGACTTTCAGTCAGATACATCAATCGCTCACTCGTTTCCTTCTGTACTTTATCTCAGAGTTGTTTTCCTCATCCTCGGCTGGTCCGCCTTTGCGTTCCTCGCTCACCGGATCCATAACTCCGAGGCGATCGAAAACGTCATCTACAACCCGTTCGAGATCCTAGGAATCACCGACGTATGTTCGACAATCTAACTTCGCATTCACTCACTTTCTTTCTTGTCGACACGCATTCACGTGTCTGCTCTTTCAAAAAACATACAGTCGTTGACCGAGAAGGAGATCAAGCGAACTTATAAGAAACTTTCGTTAAAGTTGTACGTGTCTTCTTTTTGGTCTTCTTGCATTGTTCTTGCTGCCCAGGCACCCGACCTGACGCATACATTAACTTTGTGCTGCTTTCTTCTCAGCCATCCTGACAAGTACAAACTTCAACAGAACGAGACTCAAGAAGATGCCGATTCCAAGTTCGTTGAGATCACAAAGGCCTACAAAGCGTTCGTTTCTTCTTTCTCTCAATGCTTTCTCTATCTATCTATCTATTTGCCAGTCTATCTATTTCATTTTCTCGTTTTCTCGCCTCTACTTTTGTCATGCTCACCTCAGCCATATATTTTTTGATAAACAGACTGACAGACGACGTGACACGTGAAAACTGGCTACTTTACGGAAATCCCGACGGACCCCAGCAGAGGGAAGACGTGGTGGCGATCCCGAAATGGGTAGTCGAAGGAAAGAACGGATCCTGGGTCTTGGCTGTGTACGGTTTGGTCATCGGAGGGATCCTCCCTTGGCTTGTAGTAAGTATCTTTCTCTTCGACGTTAGACTTATCGTATCTCTGATTTCTCTCTTGACTTTGTCTGACCTCTCTTTCACTTGTAGGGAAAATGGTGGTTCGGAACCAGGCAATACACTAGAGACGGAACGACCAACTCGACTGCCGCGACATTCTTCCGTCGACTAGATGAGATGACGAGTGTGTCTGACCTGGTATCCATTCTAGCTTCCGCTTCCGAATTCACCTCTCTGGCGTCCGAGGCATCCAAGAAGGCGGCTAAGGATAAGAAAGCTGTAAAGGCCGAGCTTGGTGCGCTCGAGGAGGCCGTTCGAAAACGGGCAACCGAGCTTGGGTTGGAGGGTCAGAACGTCGATTGGGAAGAGACTGGTTTGGGTGAAGTGATGGGTGGAAGGTTTGATAGTTTAGGGAACAAGCGGGCTGGCGTGTTGATCTGGGGACATCTATTGCGAGTCCAATGGGACTCGACATCTGTTCGAGAAGGTTCGTTTCTATATATTCAGCAGTTATAGCTATTGGCACTATTCGCTGACATTTTATTCCTTCACTTAATTTAAATAATATTAAAAAAAGAAATCGCCGAATTGCTGCTCTCTCTCCCACCTCTGTTATCTTCTCTTCTGAACATCTCTCTTTCTCACCACTGGTTCTCCACCTCGCTCCAGATCATGCACCTCCAGGCGTATCTTGCTCAAGCGACCCTACCTACGTTACCTAACTTGCTTCAGTTACCTCACATCACTTTCGAGCAGGCTCAAGCGCTAGAGTCAAAGGTTCGAAGCTTCCGCTCGATCGTTGGAGCTGGAAATGGCGATCGGTGGGTCAACGCGTTCGGCAAGATTGAGAAGGAAAAGAAGAAGACATTGCTAGATGAAGTGAAAATCACAGACGACGAGACGGAAAGGAATGAGATCGATAATGTTGCAAAGAGTTGGCCAAAGCTGGAGATCGTCAGTGCCAAGTTCAAAGGTAAGATTCTATATATATAAGCGAACAACCAAAGTAAAAATGAAGATTGGCTAAGTATCATCCTGTCTCCTGTCCTCTTTCCCGACAGTCATCGGGGAGAAGAACATTGCTCCATCTTCGATCGTTCAATGTGCGTTCAAGCTTCGACTTTCGAACCAAGCCACCCCGGCCGTCGAGCTTGACACAAAGAAAGTCGATGAGGACAGTGACGATGAGGACGAGTCTGAAGCCGCCAAGAAGGCAAAGGATGAGGCGCTCAAGAAGAAGACGCCCCTTACGGCTTATACTCCTTATTGGCCAGAGGTAAGAAAATTCTGTCTGTTTGGCTAAAAGGTTGGGTTTTCTCACTTATATCTTCACTTTATCTCATCAAATAGAATCGGCCCCTCAAGTTCTGGGCGATGATCGGAGACATCAAATCCGACAGGGTCATCGTCCAACCGGTATTCATCCCGACAATCTACCTGGGGGAGACTATATCGTTCTCACTCCAGTTCCAAGCTCCACCCAACCCGGGACACTACACCTTCCAAGCGACGTTCTTGAGTAACTCCGTGGTGGGAAGTGAAGTCCGAAAGGGCATGCTTGTTCGTGCCTCTTCCTTTCAGTCCCTTCTTTCTTTCTTTCTTTCTTTTGTGGCGAGCTAATGAACGTTTACCTGGCATATTCTGTTCTTCAGCTTATTGTGGATGAGCCTGCTGCAGAGGCAGAGTCCGAAGATGACGATATCTCTGACCCCGAAGAGGATTCTCTCGCCGGTCAGCTCGCTCAGATGAAAGGACAACGAGTCAAACCGAGCAAGCATGCCGAAGAGGATGATGAATCGAGCGAAGAGGACTCGTCAAGTGATGAGGATGGTCCTAGGGGAAAGAAGGGAAACAATGATAGTAGCAGTGATTCCGACAGTGATTGAAATTGTCTTTTCCTAAGAGATGGTGAACGCGGAGATGGGAAGCGATGTTTAATGTTAAACTTCCTCTCTGGAGATCTGTATATCTGATGTGAATGAAATGATTCAGGAAAAGGCCAGAAAAGGTCTTATTCTATCTTTGTTGTCTCTTCGGGTGTTTCTTAAGCGTCAGCATCCGACGACGTGTTGAACCAGAAAACAGATATTTGAGAGAAACGAATTTCTCGTAAATGATCCCAAATCAATGGTCGCTTCATCACCATCATCTACCAACTCACTCTTCTCTGCCGAATCTTCCTCCTCCTATGACGATAAGATAGATAGTCTAGGTCCTTCCCCTGGCTCTCCGGTTTCTCACTCGAAACTCCCAACATCCCGAGAGACCTCACCCTCTCTCACACGAAGACAGAGATCGGATCCAGTGTCAGGTCAAGTCCCAAAGGATGAATCAAACCCGATAACATCAATCAAACCACCTCGGATCCCAGGTCTTACATTCCTTCCCTCAGTTCTCTCTGCATCGCTATGCTCAGACTTGGTGAAGCATATAGCTAGATCTGATGTCTTTCTAGGAGGAAAGAGGGACCAAGTCATGTTGTTCGGTGGTCAACTCGAACGCCGACTGACTCCTATTCCGGCTCCGAGCTCGACAGCGACCTGGAGAGATTCCAATCAAGATATGGAAATGAAAGAGTGCAAGGAAACGGAACGAGGAACGAGGTTCAAAGGACTTCCCTCATGGTTAGATCAGGGATTGGAGAGTATAGAGAATGAGTTGAGAGGGGTCCTGAAAGGCGAAATTTGGGAGGGGTCGTTCGACCGGAAAGACCTCAAGCGTCAGGGTTCGTTCATCTTTTCGTTGGTTCTTGTTTCTCTTGAAATGTTGTCTCGGGGCCCGAAGGTCTGATTGTTGTGGGTTTGGTGCGACTCTATAGTCATTTTGAATCTGTATAAACCAGGTGTCCGTCATCTATCTCGTCCGCTATCTTTATCCTCATCCTGTCTTCTTGCGCCTGATGATTCCTCGTTTTCTTCTTACGGATGTATATAGCAAGGTATCACACCTCACGTAGACCTTCCAAACAGATACGACTCACCTATAGTGGCTGTCTCCTTACTCTCCGGGATCTCTTTTCTCTTACGTCGTCGTAGCCCATCGTCATCAGCGCAGAGGTTGGAAGAGAAGGATCAAGAATGGGAATCTCATAGGTTCTGGTTACCGGAGAGAAGTGTTCTAGTGCTTGATGGAGAATCCCGTTGGGAGTGGGAACACGGGATCGAGGTTTGTTCATTCTCTCGTTCTTTCATCTACTCTAGCTCATGGTGCGCAAGAACCACATACTGATTCAATGTGTTTGTATATGCTTTCGGGGGTTTACAATCTGCGCTCTGTTATGAAGTCACATGAGATGGACCTTGTAGAGTCATTGGACGGAACAAGGCCGAGCTGGAGAGTGAGAGGTGTTCGAGTGAGTATGACGTTTCGGTGGCTTAAACCTGGCGGAGACGTCGTCGGTGGATGAAGGCATCGATGGTCTACTCGTCTCATCAGTAGATAACCATCGTATAGACATGATCTTTCTAAAATGCTTTCTCATGATTGAAAACACTTATACATATACATTTCATCTGTAGGGTACATAGAGAGATGAGGAGTAGCATCCTTCTTCTTCTTCTTTTTTTTTTCGTTCTCGGTTTCTACATTAGACTTCATGTCGATCAACAATCCAGCTCACCCAAAAGATCAAACATTCCTCCTAGTCCTCCGGCCTGCTTCCCAGACTTCTTCGCCTCTTCCCCTCCCCCTCCTCCAGGAGCAGCCGTTGCCGCTTTTTCTCGCTTCGCCTTCTTCTTATCCCGTTTCCTGCTTGCCCTGTCATCCACTTGACCTTCTAGCTCAACCGACGCGTTCTCTTTCACCTCCCGTCCCAACACGTCCTCCACACAACTCTCATAATCTCTCTCCTCCTCATCTGATTTGAACGACGGTCGGTGAGCTCTATCGGCTGCCCAATCGGACAAAGACTTGTGAGCTAGTTTTCCATTGTAGAAAACGTGAGGCCCAGGGAAGACCGTTCGTGGGATTAATAACGTCTGGGCAAGGAGATCACTCTCGTGTAGGGTATGAAGGTAGTATGACGTTACGTGGATCGCTCGATTCGATAGTTCTCCCATCGAGTAATCTTCCAAAAGAGATTTTCCTTCGGTAGTAGGAGTATCAATATTGGTGGCCGTAGAGTTTGAATCATGTTGGGGGTCGAGTTGGCGCTGCCATTCCGACCAAGCATGGAACGAACGGACAGCGGTAAAGATGATCGCCTTGATCTCGGCCCGTCTTGAAGGGTAGTTCACCCCAGACCTTGAGGGTTCTTCGGCTAAACAACGAGCGATCCATCGGATGGCCAACACCATCGGTTTCAATTCATCTCTGATCGAGACCGATGGAGATCCGAGTAAGTGCATGTACGCTTGGACCCGGACGGAAAGAGGTTGGAGCACAAGGGGAGTCACGCTGAGGTCCAACTTTGGTTCGAGAGCGCTCGAATCGAGGAGGTCGGTCAGCGGGGAGATAGGAATGAGCGTAGGGTGGAAGATCGTGCCTGAGCGGAGATAGGTCTGGATATATCTAGTGTTGGAAGGAAGGTTCTGTTCAACAATCAGATCTTGTTCTGCTAAAGAAGGATCTTCGGCGACCACAGAGTCATCGGCATCGGCGTTGGCTTCGAGGATAGCATCGAGCTCGTCACGTTGAGCTTCAGCCGTTGGGTCATCTTCCTCATCTCCAGCTTCCAAAGTGGGGTCAACCTCGTCTGACTCCATCTTCTCATCCTCCTCTACTTCCTCTTCTTTGAATCCGATGCCGAGCCCCTGGTCCAGCACGGCCCAACAAGCTTCTCTGATTCTCTCTCCGGCACGCTTCCCGATGGACGCTCTAGTCGTGTCCTCTATAAACAACCTGCCGAGGTATCTTCCATCCCTGACGACGCCTGCCAGTTTCGGAGCAAACTGACCCGCTCGGGAAGCATCTAAATAGAGAGCAAACACGTCGTCTTTGGATGAAGAGGAGACTGTGGGCGAAAAAGACGAGGGAGATAGTGGGAAATTTGCCAAATCCAAAGGGATTGTATATGACAGAGCTGAATCAATGAGGGCATGAATGATAGGTTCCAACTCTTCTTCCGTCCTGGGGTGAAGAAGGAGCGCATTCGTTGCGTTCGACAAGAGAAGAAGAGCTTCGTCTCCTGAGGTCTCTGTTGGCGTAGCCGTTCCAGACCTAACGTTTGAAGACGATGGTTTCTTCGCTTTAGGGCTCAGACATTCCCGGAGGACAGTCGAGACTCTATCGACTTTTTGGGTAGATGTAGCGGACCGGTGGTGGAATGCCTGGCCATACTTAAAGTAGTCGTTTCCTACCAACGCAGCGAACAGAGGAAGGATGTTTAATGGAAGGTTGAGCTCGGCGGCGAGGAGATCTGGTGTATAGACGATGACGGAGAGGGACGTCAAGAACGATACGGCCGGGACAGAGGGTGGGAGAACTGATGGCTTTCGAGTGTTCCAACGACCTTTTCGATCGTATCGACCGGTGACGGAGTTGTAAGTATTACCTCGGTTTCGTTCGTTCCGTTTGTGTGATTTTGACTGGACGACCTGGAAGAATTCTCCAGCTCCGTCATCGTCCTCGTCTGGAATGACCACCGGCTCTTCCTCCGCTTTCTTCTCCTGTTCCTGCTCCTCTTCTTCCCCTTGTTCGAGTTCAACCCAGTCCCACTTCATCTGGGTCAAAGGGATATATCCTCGCCCTGCTCCTCTACCCTGGGCGCCGTATATGGTAAAGTCTGAATCAAGTCCGGTGATATATCCATTCCTCTTTCCTGCCTCGTAGGCACACCTCAAGTCAGCTTCGGATTCAGCCCAGATACTCTCAACGTTAAGAGCGAGACCGACGTCAACAGCTGTCGAATAGAACAGTGGCGGGAGGATCTTTTGAGACGACCAGGACGATCGAGAAAGACGCGATGCAGGCGGTGTATGGTGGAATAATGAGATCGGAAGGATCAGGGATTGTTGGCGTTGAAGCTCGGTTGGAAATTTGATCGGAGGCGTCGGGCCTTTGGGAATGCAAAGGAAGAAAGAACTGAAAGACTGAGTACCGAGACACACACACACACGTTGTACATTTGGACGAATAATGTTCTCTTGTGGAAAGAAAAAGGACATACCATCATAGACAAACACAGGTTCGAGACCTACAGATCTCCATCCTGTGACCGTTCGTCGAATAAGGTCCGCAAATTCAAGATGTTCACCTCCGTAGGGCCACGGAGTGTGGGACAAAAGTTCGTAGATGAGTCTGACTCGAGTGTAGAAAGAAAGAACAGAATAGGTCGTTGTCAGACATCAGATAGCAAACAAAAAAAAATCTGGATATACCCTCATGCTTTCCTCTCCAAGGCTTGTTCAGCTTGAACAACGTGATGAAGTCGAAGCGAGAAAGAAAGAAAGGAAGGAAGGAAGGAGAGGAGCGAAGATTTCAAGCCATTTAGAAAAGGATAACTCACCCCCAAGCGTCGACTACGAGTGCAACCGGTGTTCGTTCCTCCTCTTTTATACCCAGAACAGAATCAAACTTCAGAGGTCGAGAAACTAGACTTGCATTCTCGTTGAGATATGTTGCGAGACCGAGGACACCCATGTTGATTTTATGAGTCTTTCTTTTTAAGAAAGACGGATGGAAGTGTGAGGTGACGAATGTAAAGACGAAAGATTTCGTCAATATTCATTCAATTTTATTTTTTTTCGCCGACTCTATATATGAACATTCTATAAGCTATACGTGTGCAAACAACAGCGAAAATATTGACCATAAGGAATGTTTTTTTCGTCAACGATGAAACGTTTATCTATAGGGTTCCACACCCAGATGAATCTATAGGTTTTTCTTTCCATTAACTTTTCCGGAACCAGCCGGAGGCGCAGATGTAGGATGGCCATTGGTCTGAGAAACTCCGACAGTGACTTTCTTGTCTTTTTTGGATTTACTCTCGGTAATCTTAGCCCATGCCTATGTGTGACAGAAAGGTCAGATTAAACGAAGGTCAAGATGAGCTAAGAG
>MVAI01000207.1:0-34709 GCA_014825565.1 Phaffia tasmanica | reverse complement strand
CTCCCAAACAGTATCCAATCGAAAAGACCAAAATGATTCTTGAACGACGGTTCCAGAGTTAGAAGTAATCTCGAACAAGCCATGTTGATGTGACCCATCCCTTGGTGCACGGTCATCTCGTCAATCGGGCGCGGTTTCCGTCTTGTTCTGGGCTGTGTGTTTGGTCCGGGTCGCTGAAGAAGGATCGGATACATCTCTTGCTTAATGGGCATTGTGATTATGTCTTTTTCATCTTTTCAAATGATGCACTTGTCACCGAACTCAGTACGGTATTCTTCCTTGACCAGTTGGAAAATAGAAAGTAGATCGCTTGCAATTTCTAATACATGGCGGCAGTCTTTAAAGATGATCTTGTCGGTCGATATGGACAGCTTGACGTCACCTATGCCGTCTGACCGAGTTATTCCGTTGCCTAGTTGGATCTTCTTCTCTCTTTGTCTATATTCGGTATATCATGCTTTGTTGCCAAAGATTGATCGGGAATATTTGGAGTCGATGTATGGTTCAATGTTGTGTTTTGTATCATTGATGAGTTCTGATGTTGCTTTGAATGCATTCTCTCTCGTTGTAAATACGAGAAAAGCTCATTTTCATTATCCTGAGTCTTGAGTGTTACTCCCTGATTGACTCGTCCTCGAGAAACTTCCTGTCGTACGGGCGTGGTGCATGCCTTTGTTCTGGGACAATTCCACTGTACATGGCCCTGCTGGCCACAATGGAAGCAATGTCGTTGGGCCGGATTTCATTAAATCGATCCATTTTCGAAGTGTCGTCTGCTGTTATTCGACTCTTCTTCCTCGAGCTGCGCTATCATGGTCATAGACCTTTGATTTGGTCGGCCTTGACTCTTGCCATTATGGTCAGGTAACTAACGATGATCTCCAGAGATAATTTAGATGATTGTAACATTGCAACTCGATGGCTTTCGTAAGGTTCCTCCTTGAGTACGTCGATTATCCTCCGGCGATGTTCAGAGCCAGAGATGTCCCGTCCAAACTGTTTGAGTGAAGATCGAAAACAGTCCGGTTCCGCTAGATATTCAGCTACCTTTCCAGGCTAGCATCTCACTCGGCCATGTTGCTGTCGTACTCGCTCCCGTTGGGTTTCGGTAAGCACGCCTATCCTTTCTTCAGAATATTCATCAGAGTCCACGGCTCATCCTCCTCCTTTTTGGAGATACCTTTTGCAAGACCATCGATTATTCTAGACAGAGTGATTGCTGACGCTTTGATCCAGCCAAAATCCCAGGCTTGATATTCCGCTTTATTCTCTATCTTTGGTTCAGAATTCCGAGGTGTTCCTTCGGGCGTGGTCTCGATGTATCCGATCAAGTTCTCTCCTCTCAACTGAATTTTGATGTGGCGCTCCCGGAAGAAAAATCTCCTCGGGGGAGCAGGAGGGGAATAACTCCGTATTCTTCCTTTCTTCGATCCTGCGTCGTGAATCTGGGCTCATAATCAGTTGGGATTTTCCTTGAAAACACGGATAGAAATAGACTTTTCGTTCTGGCTCTTATTTCGAATCAGCCCTCACTGGTTTCCCAAAACTATATACACACCACCCTGGTGTCTCAGTAAAACGGATCGATGAAAGCAGAAAGGAGTGAAGAAAAGCTAGCTAGAAATTTTCTGATCCTTTCGAGGGAAAGAGTTTCTAATTTGGACAAGATTTCAGGGTGTTACCTAGACGAGAAATAACTAATCATCTCTTGGATTATGTCAAGACTACAAGCATATCAACAACTGCAAATACACTCAACTATTGGAATGGGTTGCACAAGTAGATTTTTATATGTCACACAGACGATGGTTTTCTTCAAATCCACGTTCACTCGTTCACTCAATCAGATACACACCAAGTCTGGTGTAAGTAGATAGATTGAGGAACCAGAACAAAAAGAGGAAGACTAGCTACGATATATAATAGGGAGGAGTGAAAAAGATAGAACGATCGATCTACCCTGCGCACGTGATCTCCACCAGTTGCCTAGACATCGAACGAAGGCTTTTATGTCCAGACCGCTAAGCACAACAATAAAGCCTGACTGAGTCGAGACTGAAAATCCCGACATGAAGGTAAAAGAGTAGACATCATAGTTGATGATTGTAGCTTCCTATCATCAAGCGCCTGGCTGGCTCAATTGGTAGAGCGTCAGACTTCTAATCTGAAGGTTGCGGGTTCGAGTCCCGCGTTGGGTTAACAGTTTCACTTTTTTGTTTTTCTCACCTTTTCTAATCTCAAAGTCGTCGATTTTGTTTATGAGTCTGTTCTATTCTTTCTATCCAGATATTGAGAAGATGTCTTGCAAGAAAACAGACCTTACCTCCTGATTGATACCAGCAGGTTGGTTTGTTAATTTAGTAGAAGAGGCATGTGAATAATTGACTTAACCCTAACATGCTCAAGTTTCGTCTGTCGTAGTATAGACATCATTTGTAACTTGTTGATAATACCGTTAACTTTGACGTTGAACGGAAAGCTTTTGCACACTGACCATTGGCTTTTCTGTTGTGAGAACGATCGTGTTTTGTTCTATCGATTGTGAGAATGATAGTTTTAGCTGATTCTATATTGATCAGGCGATCTTTGTTTTCGAACGGCCCGGATGCAAGGATTCGTGATGATGTCAGAAAATCAACTGGCGGTAGTACATCGAGTTGACTAAAGATCCCACCAAAGTTACCTTACTTATCACTAACATTATCATACGGTTTCAAAAACTGACCGTTGCCATCTCTTGCGTATCTTTGGCCTAAGTACTACAAACTTTTGATCACTGGAGGAAATCATGAATAGAATTTAGTGTCAACTAGAGAAGGCGATTTGGTCGTTGGGTCGAATTACATTCAAACAAGACAAAAGGCAATCTTTGAAGTTGTTGCTCTGTTAGGACCGAACGGAGGAAACATGTTTGTGTATTCAGGAAGTAAACATGTCTTTGAAGCCTTTTCTTGACAATATTCTTTGCTAAGGAATTGATCAAGTCGGAGGCTGAAAACTACACGATCACAGCTGTTTGTCTTGTATCTTCCTTTCCTACCTTCAATTCAACTACCGATCCGTTCACACATGATATATCATGATACTCTTGTCTTCGGGCCTGACTATGAATCTTGAGTGGGTTTAGATTATGTTTGATCTGGGAGGATTCTACAGTATAATGCTTGATGTTGCGCGTGCTCTGATATGATAATGCATTACCTAAGCGTCCTAAGGAAAAGAGAGACATCACTCCCATCTTCTTCCGTTGATACTCTTATATCCATCTCTGTCATTGTCCATATCGAAATACTTTAAGATGGCAAACCCACAGTACATTGCAGCTGTGAGTAGTGCTTGTGTTATCCTGAGATAGCCTCTGGTTTGGCCTGATGTTCATCTGATCGACTTGTTCTGTTTCAAAAAGGACGATGACGACGACGACGTCCTCTCGTTCGTCAAGCCTGCCCCAGGTCTGGCAACAACCACGTCTTCTTCTTCAGCTCCGGTCGCCTCTTCATCATCGGGAGGAACTCCTTACGCAAATCCATCAATACCCCCGGCACTTAGTGGGGTATCGGGGCGGATCGGGTCAAATCCTGCTCCTTCCAGATCAAATATCGCGGGCGTCCGAGTTGAGACCGTAGGTGTATAATGTCCCGACCTAAGATCGCAGATTGATCACTAAACACAAATGATCGTCTCGAAATCATCTTTTTATGAATCTCTGTCGGGTATGAGGATAATTAGAGGTATACAGGAATGAACACTCTTGATGAGCCTGTGTCTGAAACTATTGTACGTCTCTTCTGTTTATGTCTGGCCATTGATGCCTATATTCTTAACGCTTTTTTTGGTTATTTATATCAGCTTCGGGATCTTAGAAGCATCTATGCAAAACTACTTCAAGTGCTGTATCCGCCACGAGGAAACGGGATTGGATCTCAGTCAGATCTTTTAAAGGATTGGGATCTATGGGGACCGCTGGTGATATGTTTGGCGTTAGCTATCATGCTCTCATTAGACGTAAGCTTGGCTTTTTTTTGTTTGTATTAAGGGATTATTTCATCGTCTGTTAGAACTTACCAAATTGATATTCTGCTATGCTTCCATGTTTTAATTAATTAATTTCAACTAATCTTTTCAAACAACCTTTTACTCGTATGGTCGGTTTAGGCTCCGGCGGCGCAATCAATTGAGGCTTTCTCCATGGTGATCTCATTGGTGACGATCGGAAGTGTGGTTGTGACTGTGAATGCAAAGTTGCTAGGAGGCAAAGTGTACGTCCAAGACCTGGCTTTTCAAAGTACTCCAAGCCAAGTGGTTTGACGTCGAGATATCATTCGCGTAACAACAGATCGTTCTTTCAGTCTCTCGTACGTATTATATCTCGAGTAATTACTTCGAAAGAAAAGTAGAACGGAACGATAGTCACTAATTTCAATTTTCTTTTTCTATATCAATGCGGTCTCTGTAGTGTGTACTCGGGTATTGCGTTGCTCCACTCCTGTTGGCATCTATTGTTTCGTTCTTTCTTCATTCACTCATCATTAGACTACCCGTTAGTCTAGGATGCATGGCCTGGTCCGTTTGGGGTATGTCTGTCTGGATTTCAATTCTTTTCCTACCTCACTCTGAGCATAGACTTACTGAAAACTCTGGTTTATTTCACCACTCAGCTTCGATCAACTTTTTGTCTGGTACGAAGTTACCCGATTCAAAGCAAGCCATGGCTGTCTATCCGTTGTTTTTGTTTTACTTCATGCTTGCTTGGATGATTCTTATCCAGTAGACTGTTCGTTTTTTCTTCTGTTTATAGAACGGTGTGATCAGATGTGATATCATGAAATATATATCCTAAGAAACCATCCAAAGAGGAGTGCCTTCAGAGAAACCCATGTCGTAAAAAAAAACACAGGTATCAAGCGAAGTGGATCGTTTGTTCCAAGAAAGAATTGAAGCAGAATGCATGCATGTGCGTATAAAAAGACAAAGCAAGAACAAAGGAAGAGATACAATAGGTAAGACAACAGGAAGGAAGATAAAGAAGATTGAGTTTCAACGGCGCTCTTCCAACTCGAACTCATCCGTTCTTCCAAGATTTGTTTTAGACCTGGATCCAATCTTTGTTCCAGTGGTTGATACATTAGCCTTGGGTTCAGTCTGATTCTGATTTGAATCCGAGTTCAGAAAAGCCTTTTTGATCTCTTTCGCGCTCGCCTTGTTTTTGAAAGGGAAAGAACTCGTCCGTTTATCCGCTTTTGTCGTTTTAGATAGATGCGAGGGTTCCTCGAAAAACATGCACTATGAGTTGGATGTCGACGGGTTAGAACCATCATTAATATCAACAAACCTCTCAGCTATAACCCAAGTTTTCAGAAGAAGAAAAAGACATTAGAAGAACACTCACCACCCAAGCACCATATGTTCCGATGACGCCCATCACGAACGTGACATACAAGCTCAAACCAGAGAGAGCGGTATTGTAGCTTGTACCGGCCGAGATGAGGAACAACGGGGTAAGAATCCAAACTGCGGGAAGTGAGGAATAAACCCAGAACAGGAAATCAACAACCAGAACAGGGTGTTAAACGCCTAGCAAGATGAACATACTCGTCTGGACTCGTTGAGGTGTTTGTTTGAACTTGGACTTCTTAGAAAGGCCGGAAGTGTCGGCTGAGGACAACACCTCTGGTTGTACAGGATCCAAGTGAGGAGCTGGAGGCGCGGTCTGCCACGCAGCGATGATGATGATGTCGACGACGATATTGATTATGAGAAGGTCATAGAGACATGCTCAGTCGTTGCGACGATAAAAAGACGAGATCAAGAGAAAAGACGAACCATACAAAGGATAAGACAAGCCAGCGCGATCAACCTAAAACAGACGGCCAGCGCATTAACAGAAGAAACCCACGAGAAAGATCAATGACGTATCAAGATTGAACGATAGAGAGCGAGCAAGAGAACTTACAACACTCCCATCTGCAAACACAAGAATCTTTCCAACCTAGTCAAGCCAATTCTGCCTGAAGAGAAGGTTTCTCTTTGTGTGCGGCCAATCTTCTCCATCTGCGTGCTTTCCTCATCGAAGCCTCCCATGAGAAACATGATCAATCTTGGAAAGGCGACGAGCGGAATGGCGAGCGAGGCAAGGGCGGCGGCCGCGGTGTAGGCAAACCAAGACACCGCGTCCGTTGGATCAAGTTCCTCTGAAGGCGGCAGAGACGCTTGCCAGAGTGTTTTTGTTGGGACCTCATTGGATCCAGCTGTAGAAGAAACAGGCATGACGATGAATAACGATGATCAAGAGGATGGATGACCGTTAGGGTGAAACAAAACGAGATTGTGTGATTGTCCAGGAAATTCCGAGTTTTTTTTTTTTTTTTTTAATCGCACGGATGATAAGATGACTTTCCTCTATCATCAACAACAACCATAGCAGTAGCAACATACACATACAAGAACATTCGTTCTTTCAAGGTTGATATTAGAATAAACTTTACAAAAGAATAAAGCCATAGGATATCTAGTCTGAATGTTGTTTCGCCGAGCCGGGAAAGAGCTCGCGGATGGTCTCCCTAGCAGATGCCTCACATCATTCAAAAGATGCAGGCCGGCCAACTGGAATTACCTTGCTAAGGATGTTTGTCTGCTCTTCTCTTCTTGCCCATCTGTTCTCTCTATTTGATATTTTTCTTGGAAATTCTAGCTGATCAATCTCATGCTCTCAGTCTTGCCGACATCTACAGAGCTCGCCGGTAGTTTGGAAAGATGCTCAAGATAGTTCTGAAGCGTTCGGTCATAACGTCAGTCCTAAAAATCAATCTGACCAACTAGAAGAAGTCTAAACGGCTGAACCAAGCATCTCTTCTCGCTCTTGATTCTTAACTCGTTCTTTCAGGATTTTATCTTGTCCATCTTGAATGCCTCACCATCATTACGCGACTCTCGGTCATTTCTTGCTTCGTTTGGTGCACCTCCTCTGTCCTCTAGTTCCAAAAAACCTACGCCTGCAGAAACCGATAAGCAACAGTCCGCAGCGTTGGTGTCGAGCTTGTTGAATCACCACCGTCGTCGACACACCGCCGTGGTCAAGATCCAAGGTCCGTTCACCGACCGACAACTCGAGTCCATATGCCGTGGTATGGTCTATCTCCAACAGCTTGGTCTCGTCAGTGTGATCGTGGTCGACCAAGAGGGCTGGTTTCTCGACGGGCAAAAAACCGGCAAGTCCGGTCGAGAGGCTAGGCAGGAAGCACTGAGAGAGATGGAACGTGTTGTTTCTATGCTGGTAAGTCTTGGAAGCGAAGCCAGACCTGTCCTTCAGGTACCCATCATCGCCAGTCCAGATCCAGAATTGGGCGGACAGAGAAAAGTATCGGTCGAACAGGGAAACTTGTCGGCCGTGATTAAGGCGCTGAAGGCCGGAGAGATCCCGGTCCTTCCACCGCTCATTTTGGAAGTCAACGGAGAGGAGACCAAGGTTGAAAGAGGTGACGCAAACGAGGTCGTCCTCGCTCTTGTCAAGGGCCTCGCTGAAGCTGGGAAAGCCACTAGTCTGTCTGACGATAAAGGCAACGTACCGTTCAGACCAGCATCCGAATTTTCCCCCTCGGAATCTATCGCGATCGCCGATTTAACATCTTCGGCATCGTCTTCATCATCATCTTCATCATCAACGTCATCCGGCTCATCACAACCATCCCCGCTACTTGATCCGTTGGATTTGACCCCTTACCGGCTCATGCTCATCAACCGAGAGGGCGGCATTCCTTCATACGCTCGTCAGGGTCTTCCTCACTTGACAATAAACCTGACGTCTGAGTATTCATTCATTAAACAAACGTTCTCTTCCGAATGGAACGAGTCCCACCCGACTGCGCTGAGAAACTTGCACTTATCGAAAGAATGCTTGCAACTCATGCCACCAACTGCATCGGGTATTATTGTTTCTTACAAATCGCCAATGGCCTTGATCGGAAACTTGATCACCAATAAGCCAGCGCACTCTCCCTCCCTGCCTCACGCGCTGCTTGACTCGCAAAATAAACTCACTCCTCACACACCGACTCTAATTCGGCTGGGTCTCCCTATTGAGATCATCAGGAATCCAAGGGGGTTCGACCGAGTCAAGATGACTACGCTGCTGGAATCAAGTTTCAAGCGCAAGCTCGATCAGGACGCGTTCTACAAACGACTAGAAAGACACTTGGATTTCGTGCTCGTCGCCGGAGACTATGCCGGCGCGGCCATCGTGACAAACGAATGGGAAGAAGGAACCGAGCTTGCTGATTCAGATCTCCCCCCAATATCCTATCTCGATAAGTTTGCCGTTCTACCTTCTCATCAAGGGGCCGTCTCGGGAACCGTTGACTTCCTCTGGTCAGCTCTTCGAGACGAAACTTTTGGGTCTGGATTGTCTTCAGCGCTGAATACGACGCCTGGCTCACTAGCGGGTACATTGAAAGGTCGGGACCTTGTGTGGAGAAGTCGGGCAGATAATCCGGTGAACAAATGGTACTTTGAGAGGAGTGATGGTTTCTTAAGGATCGGAGGTGAAGGCGGAAAGTGGAAGATGTTTTGGTGCGATAAGGAGGATCTGAGTCACGGACTGGAAAGCATGAAGAATCAAGATCAAGAGCAAATAGAGGAGCCGGACCAACCACAAGGCCGGGTTGAGCCACCAACGGACGGTTGGGGAGACTTAATGAAGCGAAAAGAAAAGGATGCCGGTGGGTTCGACAGGTGGGGTCTTGTAGTAGACAAGGTTCCTAGTGCTTGGGCAGATTAGAGAAAGTGATGTGTATATATAATCTATAAAACCTTTGTTAGACGATTGAAAACTTTTTAAATCTCTTCTTGTTCGATATTGAACCAGGTTATGGTGATGATGATGATAATGATGATGATGATGATCCGATGGCCATAGGTTGAGAGTTCGTGTTTGCAGGCGATTTCGTCACCGCCCTCGGCAAACTTCTCGCCTTACTTGTTCACTCCTTTGACCATCACCATCAATTACCTTTGAGCGTCTCTGAATTTGGATTTGCTTGCAAATCTAGCTCACTCTTCTCTTGTTCAAATTTTCTGTTTTGTGAACATCCTGTAGTGTGCTTTTGAACAAAACATACATACACAAACCGTCTCATTGCCTTGAGAGTTCACTCAGCTATGCTTCGAGCCCTTCGAAGGCCACCTCCTCGGCTATCACCCGTCGCCCAGTTCCAGCCTCGAGTTCGCTCAATCTTTGTTCCTCTTCAACGTCTCACGATCTCTACTAGTTCTGGTAATGCATCACAGCTCCAGCACTCTCTCAGACCTCTCTCTGTTAGGGCACTTTCGTTCAGGACTTTTGGTAGAATCCTTGGTCGGTCTATTAAGCTTCCTCTCACTGGAGCAGCTATAGGTGGAGGGGCCATGAGTGCGGCCGCTTATCAGGTTGAAAGTAAGTCTTTAATTTCCTCTTCTATGGCATCTCAAAAACATTCTCCTGTTTCTTCCGTAATATTTCACACAAACTAACTGCTTTGGGATTCTATTCGCCAGATTTAAGGACACAGGCAACTTCTTGGCTCGATTTTGCAACCTCCACCATTTCCGACACAACCTCCACTTTGTTTGACTCGGCGTCCGATGCAGCTTCTGAGATTTCATCTGCTCTCTCATCCGGGGTGGAATCTGCAAGACAAGGGATTGATGGACTTACCTCCGACCTGTCTGGACTGGAGCCCCCAGACTGGATTGTATCCGGGTTGGCTTGGTTCAAGGAAGGGCGTATAGGTGCAGACGAGCCGGCACCTGAAACGACATCGACAGAAGACAGTTCTAGTGGTGAGAATGAAGGAGGTGAGGGAGGAGGGGATCCATCACCTGCTCCACCGGCAATCCTTAGTGCTCTAGCCGCATTAACGTCGTCTTCAGATGATGAGCACCCTTCAGCAAGGTCCACACTTGAGGATTCAACATTGCTTCTTTTAACCAAGAAGCTCATTGAAATAAGGCAGGTCTTGCTGAGTATCGACCAGTCGGATTCTTTGAAATTGCCAAGCATTGTGGTGATAGGAAGCCAGAGCTCAGGAAAGAGTAGTGTACTGGAAGCAATTGTGGGCCACGAGTTCTTACCAAAGTAAGTTATCCATGTAACTTTGCGCTCTTTCTCTGATTCAGGCTTTTGACTATCGTTGATTCTCTCTATCTTTATCTCAACAACATAGAGGTGACAATATGGTTACCAGACGGCCTATTGAGCTAACGCTGATTCACACTCCATCAACGGCTGCTCGACCAAACCCTGTCGAGCACGGAGACTTCCCCTCCCTTGGTATTTCTGGGATCACCGACTTCCGTCAGATTCAGAAGACGCTGACCGACCTCAACCTTTCTGTGCCTGCTTCTCAGGCGGTTTCAGACGAACCCATTGACCTTCGAATTTACTCTCCACACGTCCCCGATCTCACGTTAATCGATCTTCCTGGTTACATTCAAATTGCGAGTATGGATCAACCACCAGAGTTGAAAGAAAAGATTGCTGGACTATGCGACAAATACATTCAAGAACCCAACATCATCCTTGCCGTCTGTGCGGCCGATGTTGATCTCGCCAACTCGCCCGCTCTTAAAGCGAGCAGGGATGTTGACCCGTTAGGTCTTCGAACGATTGGGGTGGTTACCAAGATGGATCTCATTCCTGCCGAACAGGGTGCTCAGATCTTGAAAGGAAATCGATACCCTCTTCACCTGGGGTACATTGGTGTCGTTTGTAAACACACCGCCAAGGGGATCTTTGGATCGGACAAGTCAAACATTACCGGTGCTGTGCTGAAGAGGGAGGAGGACTTTTTCGGAGGCGAGAACGCGAAGGTGTTCAAGCGAATGGACGAAAACAGCGTGGTGGTCGGGACGGACAAGTTGAGAAAAAAGTTGATGAGAGTGCTGGAGACAAGTATGGCGGGAAGTTTACATGGGATTACGAACGCTGTCCAGTTAGAATTAGAAGCAGCAACATATCAGTTCAAGGTTTGATATTTCCATTGTCACCCACTCATCGTCGTTATTCTTCATGATTTCTAACGTCTCTACTTTGTTGCGCCGTCATACAGGTCCAGTACAATGACCGACGAGTGTCGCCCGAATCTTACGTGGCTGAGACCTTGGATACGCTCAAATCCCAATTTCGAGAATTCTCTTCTCAATTCACCAAACCTCTGATTCGAGCTCGCCTCAAATCGAAGCTTGACGAGAAACTTTTGAACATCCTCGATCAACTGTATTGGGCTGATTCCCGCACGGCAGAATTGTCTACCCTTGGTGATGATCGAAAGTTGACTGAGAAGGAGCTCGATGCCGCTTGGCTTCATAAGCTTGAGACGGCCAAATCATTGTTGACAAAATCTGGTGTCGGTCGAGACTCAACTTCGCTCGTCGCCGATGGACTTCGGCAACTGATTGAGACCATCACTTCGGCCGAACCATTCTCGAATCACCCGGTCACTTCTGAACGAGTGATTCAGTTCTCTCATGCGATACTAAGGGACAGGGTTCCAGTAACGTCTGATCAGGTAGAGAACTGTATCAAACCTTACAAGTATGATATCGAGTTAGACGACCGGGAGTGGGAGGTCGGTCGAGTTCGAGCAGAAAGTTTGATGGAGAGGGAGATAGGTTTGATGGAAGCAAAACTTGCGGAGATTAGAGATAAAGTGGGCGGAAGGAGAACTCTCGATGGGTTGGTGAGGCATGTAGGGGATGTTGAGAGGGAAAAGAAAGAGATCGCAAAGAGAAAGTTGGAGAGATTGCGAAGGGGAGAAGAAGAGGTGGAAGAGGCGGTGACCCCATCGGATCCTTATAAGTATAACACCGCTCATCTCGCAGAAGGTTAGTTTTCTTTTTGATTCCTTCTCGACCCATCATACTCGCTGAATTGCTAAAATGGATGCAACAAATGGTCGATTAGCTCGACATGCCATGATCTTCCAAGACAGGCTCCAGATTATCAAGCTTCGAAAGCTTGCTCTCAAATCCCGTCGATGCAAAGCCGGGCCAGACGAGAAAGCATTCTGCCCGGAAGCATTCCTGAACGCGGTAGCTGACAAGTTGGCTTACACATCCACGATGTTCATCAGTAGGTTTCTGTATCACTCGTCTATATGAACTGGTTGATTCATAGGAGCTAATATTGGCGAATATCCTTTCTAGATGTCGAGTTGCTCGATCCCTTTTTCTATCAATTCCCGAGCGGCATAGACACCGGTCTGCGACCTGATCTCATCGTATGTTCTCTTCTTTCTTAGGTTTGCGCAGAAGAAAGTACTGAGTTTGTCTTAACGTAATTTTATGCAGACGAATCCTGAATTTGCGAGAGAAAATCCGACGATACGCGCTCACCTCGAATTACAAGAACGTAAAGATAAGTTGGAAAAGGTTAGATAGCACTTTCGTCCCATCCTCATCCTTTCTCTGCAGACTGAAGAATACACGCTTTTTATGAACGACTGACTCTATGCGTGTGTGCTGTTATTTGATGTTAGGTCATGCTGTCCCTTCAATCGCTGATCGACCTTCGTCAAGACGCTATGCCGGAGACGAGAAAACGAGGAGCAGCTGGCTTTTTCGGGTTCCGATCATAAATTATATTTCCTCTCTTCGCATGTTCTGTGATCTTATCCTTCTTTCCTCCCATATCGCGTCTTTCTTATATAATCTGAGTTTCCGACTACAGTCTTCGTCTGTAATATTTCTTTTCTATCAGTCATCGTTCCGCCCACAACAATTTTCTCTCAACTGCCATTACAATTCTCTTTTCTCTTTCCCCTTTGACATGTTTGGGTGAACTTTGTGTTATATTTAATGACCTCCCTTCTTTGCATACGTCTCTTTCTTCTCTCTAATGAACTCGCTGGTCACTGGCTCACTTATATCGTTTCTTGATCTTGAACAAAAAAGTCACCACGTTAATCTTTAGCGCATGGCAAAAGAGGTAAACAGAAGAGGCCGAGGAAAAGATAAGGAACAAAAACGACAAAACCAAGAAGTCATGTGTGATCGACATGAATCAGATTTACAGGTGATCCCGGTTCTTTTAACTCATCCACCTCTTTTTGGAGCCTCTCGATCTCTATGATTAACCTATCCCTCTCGGATCTTTCATCTGACACTATCGCGGGTCCATTGCTGTCGTCGTTCTTGTTCAGATCTGATTTTCTAGTAGACCCAGATGAGGAGGATGAAGAGAGTACGGCATCAGGCATGTTGAGCAGTAATAGAAGTTTCAGATCATGTGAAAGTTTTAACAGGTTTGTCGTGTTACGTAGTAGACTTGATGAACGGAGAGAGACCGATAATGGTGTAAGCGGACTTGGGTTGCTTGTCGTCTTTATGAGATATAACAGGCATCGTCATTCGATTTTTTTTAAAGAGAGAGTGAACAAACAAATGATAAGCACATCAATCTCTCGAGAGAAAAATGGAAGGAAGGATAACAAACGTACATCAATACCGAATCCAGCCATGACTTCACCCAACCCATCACCCAGCCCACTAACTTCCCGATCTACCAACACATTCCATTCCTCTTCTGCTTTTTCTAGATAAGCTGTTGGATCTAGTCCCTGATCGGCCGGGTGTGAGCCTAGGTTTACTCCGGATGCAGATACGCTAGATTTCAACCCAGAGGAAGAGTTGGAACCAGAGTTGGTTACCCGATGGGTCGGGTTTCGGAACGACGCAGAAGGAAGGGATTGGCGAGGTGCGTAATCGTTCTGTTTGACTAGACCGGCTTGTGGTGAGACGGCCATTTGGATTTCAGTTTGATTCTAGTATCTGCCTTGTCTTCTTTGGTTGTGTGCTTATGATATACTGAAGATCGTGTGTCGATAGGATAGACTTGTTTCAACGAATGTCGGTGTCGGTCGGATGATGATCGCTGTGAGCGAGGAAGATTGATGTCAGATCATCAAGTCGAGCGATTACGTAAAGCTAGAAGGACATGCACTCGACCGTTGATCAGTATCTTTCATCTTACTATGTATCGCTCGACTCAGAATGGGGTAGCCCATGTTCTCCCTGATTCACATCAGGACAAAATCAACACATGTCATGATATATAATAATAAAAATCGACGATGATCAGTCTGATGACCGAAGCAAAGGCGTCCTTTCGTCTTCTCCACCTTGAGCAATCTGCTCATTTCCATCGGGTATAAGAGGTCTTCCAAAATCATCGATACCCAATCGGGCTTGTCTCTTTTTCCAGCAAATACACATGATCTAAGAATGTCCGCATTTATTGATGTCAGCTTAAGAAAAAAAACCCCTTTACAGACAAAGAAAGAGGTCATAAACAAGACAAACAAGTAAGAAACCCTGAAGGACACCGGTGATAGCATATGGGAACCAGGCTGATCATGATCGCCACCAAGAAGAACGCTCAGCTGAAATGGTTTCGGTTGATTCTAAAGTTGGAAAAGACACAATAGTAAAGAAAAACTCACAAGACCAGGTTGTTCCCTCTCGGATAGCAATACTCAATACAAAAATTACGGACCCAGGGGTTTGTATACTGTCAGAATTGTGATAATTAGCTTGATTGTATCATTTTGAAGCATATTGGACTCTAGAGACAACATACAGCATTGTAGGAATGGAAAGAGCGCCGATAAAGCCTTCCTGCCAAGTCAGAAGAATCTGAGGCGCATATTGTGCCACGGCGAGGATAGTGGAGAGAAGGCCCATGCTGTGGTTCACAACAGTGACGACGATATAAGCTACTAATGCATCTATGTCTGTTCATATATGAAGGCGCAGAGACTGACCTATCAGCTAGACCGGCAAGAACCTTATGCGGAGGTTGTACAGGGGTCGGTTGGGGAAGAGGGTAGTGGTACAATAGATACAGGATGACGCCTAGCATGACGGCTCTACGAGATTCAGATAGAGAATCTTCAGCAGTCAGTTTGTTGAAACTGCTGAACGATTGAACAAAAAAAGCTGAAATAAAATAAAATGCTAAACAAGACTCACGAGTACAACAAGGTCACTCCGGCAAGTGCAACCGATGTTCGCCAGAGCCTCGAGGTTCGATTCTTTCTAGCCGGCTCTGAAGACGTTTCTGGAAGGTGTCCGTATTTGAGATGATCAGGAAAGTAATAAAAGAAGAGAGCGAAACTAGGTTTGCGCTCCCAGGTGAGAACATCAGCGAGGTCATTGCAATGTCGAAAAAGATCCCAGGGCATACTTGAACGAAAACAAGATCCATTGTAGGAACACTTGGATTATGCCCAGTATCGAGATCGTGCATTTTCCAAAGGACTGAGGATACAACCAAAATCACCCATATCAGATTTTGTTTAGAAGTCAAATGAGCGAAAACAAATCAACTTGCCAGGATCTTGCAGCAGCTGATTAAACCCCAGCCAAGAATAAAGAGATTAAAAAACCCGCTGGCGCTACTCGTGCTACCTAGAAGAAGATACCAGGGAGAGAGACCTTCTGAGGAACGGCTGTTGATGATCCGGATGTGCTGAGGTAGATAAGATCCCACGAGACCGACAATTAATAAACTCGATAGAAAGAAAGCTGCCGGATTATATGCCGGCCGACAAACCGCTGGTTCATATGGACTATCAAGCATGTATACGATGAAGCTTGATGGTTGTTGCTGGATACCCAAGAGATCACATCCTGATGACGCGTGGGGTCTCCGATGGATGAGATTTCACAGCTTTCACCTTCTTTTGTCTGTCCGTCTTGCAAGTCGAACATCGTTGCGGTTGACCTCTCTACGTTCCTCATTTCCTTTTCGTCTTTCAAGAGGTAAGTACAAGAGAACGGAGAAAAAGAAGAAGAAGAAAGAGAAAGCTTGATGTTTTCTATGTATATCTAATTGCTTGTATTTTATCAAACCGCATCCTAGGTCTCATCATGGCCAACTCAAGGTACCACCAACCTATCGCCATCAGGCCTCCGTCCGTGGCCAAGCCAATGCAGCCGTCGTGTCTGTTTCGTTTGTCAGACGACTCTCTCGAAGCACTTCGGAAACTTGTTCTTAGCGGAAGTCAGGAATCTGTCGAACTGGACTTTGGCGATGACGAATCAGTGAGTTGTTTTGGTTTCAGTTTCTTAAGAAATCTTTTCTTCCCTTGCCTCCCTTTTGGGTGTTTGTCACATCTTCCTGGTCTATACTGTCTAGTAAAAGCTCGACAAGAAGAGCAGTTCATCCGATTATCACAATTAAATATTTACCATCTTTGTGATAACAAGATCCATTGGATCTCGAATGAATATGAGCAAACCCTCGAAATTGGCCATTGGAGGACAATAGGAATGATATCTTCGTGAATCATACCTAGAGCAGGTTTCCATCGTATCAACAAAACTGAAGCTCAAAACATGAAGCCTACAAATCCTTTCTCCAACCAATTTCACTCCAATCGTCTATCAGTTTTTTTTCTTTCTGCCGAACTTGCACTGAACCTTTCCTTTCCTTTCCTTCACGGTTACTTACCACCCCCACGTAGACACTATATATCCCTGCTCCTGCAGCCTCTTCTCAGCCAGCCCGTGCATACTCCCTCAGTCTCTCTTCATTATCACCGCCGTATGAAATTCTGAGTCGGTCGACAGCTCATCCTCAATCACCGTATACCCTACTTACCATTCCGGCGACCAGGTATTCTATCCGTCAGACGACCGTCTCGGACGCCGCTCGGCATAAGCTTCGTCTCGGCGCCGAGTTAGCCGATAAGAAACGAGAAGATCGAAAGATTGTTCAGCTCGAGACCGACCCGGTGAGAAGTCAATCTAGAGGGCGGAGCCGAGGAGGTAAAAGCCAGGCTGCTGGTAATATCCGGGTAAGCAGCGGAAGTTCGATTGATCGAATTAAAAAGGCGTCCAATGGGCTTGGCAATGGCTCGCCTCTGGCCAGAACAGGTTCTCTGGAGAGAGAATATTTAGGTCCTAGTAGCGGGCCGGTCGTGGCGGGTTCAAATGGCGGGTCGTCTCTGTCATCATCCTCAAGTTTCCTCAAAAAAGGTGACATAGGAGCTCCTGCCAAAGGGGGTTCCCTTGATACCCTAAGAAGAGGTGATTCAGGAGGAGCACGAAACGGAGGCGATCAAAGGGAGAGCTCTTCAGAGAGGGAGATCTCTGGAGGATCGATCCCTTCCTTCAAGCGAAAAGACAGATCCGATTCGGAAGCCAGCTTGAACGGCAGCCGGTCCACGGCGGATAAGAAGAAGAGACGGACCATCGACGCGTCATTCCTTGCCTCGTCCGTCAAGAAACCGGACGTGAATCTAGCCGCTCCTTCATCTACGACCAGCAGCATGACGTCCGATCAGGGATCGATAGCGAGCCGCGGGCGGGTTCCCAGCCCGGATCTTCGACATGTGCCTCTTCAATCGTCCCATCTGAATCCGGCGACTACCAGGAATAAGGATCGAAAGCTTTCGCCGGTAGGATCTCCATCGAGAATGACGCCCCAGGCTGTCACTTCCCCAGCAGGGAAATCTAAGAAATCTTCATCCTCGGTGCTCTCGCCTGTCAAGCCTTCATCAATTTCTACCGCCTCGACCTCGACCACAAAGAAATCAAAATACGGCTCAAGGTCAACAGGTGGCAGTACAGCCAGAGACTTTTCATCATCTTCCTCCGAGGGAGAAGACGATCGTGTTCGAACGACGAAAACAAAGTCTATGAATAGCCCGTCGTCATCGTCCATCACTAAAATCACCAAAACTACGAAGAAACCTCGAGGGTCATATGCTGATTCGTCCGACTCATCATCTGATTCTCCCCCTCGACAACGTTCTCGTTCTGATTCTCGCTCTCGTCCATTACAACCTCCACCGGTTCCCTCGATCATTCCTCCTTCGGATCCGGTCTTGCCTCAAAGTTCATCACCTCCCAAATCCGTGCTACGATTTATGTCTTCGAAAGAACTCCGAGAACGGTTCAAAAAACTGTACCCCTCTTATCAGGCTCTCAACGAAAAGCTCGAGATCGAGAAGCGAAGGGCAGAGAGCGTGTTGGCCGGTGAACGTGAAGAAAAGGGACTTTCATGGAAAGAGGTTGAGAGGGATGTCAAGACACGAGGGAAGTTACACGTGGAATTGGAGGAAATCAAGGAACGGTTGAAAGAAAGCGCCGAAAGACGGAAAGTGGTTTAGACGGTAATGACAACAGAAGAATGAAGACAATTGGAATATGTTTATGGCTTTATATATATATATATATCGATATCGATATCTCAATACGAAAAACGTATTTTCCTTTTACTTTCTTTGCGCTCTCCTATTTGATTGCATCCTTCGTATGATTCCCTTCTAATATTCACATATCATTATATACCAGGTGGCATGGTCGATGCTCCTGTCGACGATGCGCCGTCAATTTTCTCCGGCAGCCAGAAACCCTGATTTAAAAGACAAACGACATGACGGTTTCCGAGCGACAACAACATCATCAGCTATGGCTCAATGCCTGCGAATCAAGGTGTGATAAAAGCAAGAAAAGATAAGAACGACGTACCAGTTCACCAGCACCGGTAGCGATCATCAACGTCCTTGGATTAAACCCGACCGCTCTTGAAGGTTTATCATGGCCTGTGATCGAACTGATAGGTTTCAACGTTAACGAATCCTCGGCTCTCTGTTGGACTTGTCGAGTTCCATCGTTCAATGTCTGAAGGGCATCTTCTTGAACGTCCCATATGTGAAGGTCTCCTTTCCATGAACCTGTTATGAGATTTTTGAGAGAATCAGTCGTTTGACAAACGCGATGAGATGATAAGCAAAAAAGAGAAGAAAGACATTGAGAAGGGGAAGGGGATGATAAATCCGAACTCACCGGAGATAACGAATTTCGCATCCGGACTCCATTTGACCTCTTCTCCACTGATTCCTCTCTGAGGCGTTCCACTAGTTTCGCCCATCGGGTTCTTGCCTAACCCACTATGACCGACAAGTCGCTTCAGGAGTTGACCGTTGAATGAATCCAAGAGGTAATGAACCTCGCCTGAGGTCCCGACAAGGATGTATTTCCCATGAGGAGAGAAAGAAATAGACGTGATGATTGGAATTTTCGGAGGGGTCGATTCGAGAGGTAGTTGAGGGTCCACGATGATGAACGTCGCGAAAGGACCCTATTTGTAGCGGCGCAAAGATCAGGACGTGGAGGTAAAATGGAGGCGGGTCAGACCAATCGCTCTCTTTCTCCTTTCCAGAAAGATCAACAATAGAACGAGGCAAAGGAAACTGACCGCATCGAAATTGGACGAATCATACATGTGAATTTTTGAATGAGGCAGACAGTTTTCCGCCACTGCAAACACGATACCCTGGTTATCATAGCACACTATCGGGGATGTTCCTGGACCAATGTCTGTCCGTCCTCGACAATGCGGAGTTCGTATATCCCAAAGGCGGACGGTTCCGTCGAGCGAGGAAGATATAAATTGATCGTTCGAGGGATTTATAGCGAGTGCGATAACTCTAGGTAGTTTTATCAGAGCCGAAAGAAAAGAAGAGCAGAGTGATACAAGATGAGTAAACAGAGAGAGACAAAAAACATCAGAGACGGTTGTGGCAAACTAGCCAGGTTGTGCGGCACTGACTTGTCTGTATGTCCGGTGAAGTAAGTAAGATACTTGTTGTCGTGTAAAGAGTGATATCGGATGTCATCTATTTCAATTGGAAATGATCAAGAGGTAGAACCCAGAACAAGTTATGTCAATAACCAGTCATCGCACAAATCAAAAGAAAAAATGAAAAAGAAAGGAGATAAAGGTAACACCTACCGTTGATTCTAGTACTGGCGTGAATCAGGTTTGTCTTTCCGTGTGTGAATCGAACATAATCGATTCCGTACTTTTTAGAATAGAATGTCTTTGTATGTCTGTGCATTTTTCAGGAGGTGAAACGCCATTAAAATACATCAACATCAGTTCTATCCCATATTGTGATTTAATATCTAGCCGAGAAAAGAGAAGAAGAAGAAGACGACCAGACTCACTTTCCTGTCCGACAATTCCATAGCTTGAACGCGTCGTCGTCCCCACTCGTCACACAGTTATCCCCCATGTCATCGAACGTGATAGATGTGATGGTCGAACCTGGCTCGACTGCTGATGGAAAAACCTTTGCCGGTTTGAACGTTGTCTAGAATTGAAGTTTCCAATAGAAGAAAGTCAGACACAATATCGAAAGAGATCGTCTATTAAGATGCTGGACGGTTAGATCTTTAGATATAGCAAGAGTCTGGATGAACAAGCTCGTGAAGGACACGTCCGTGACAAGGAAGTTGACAAACCATCATTTGGGCCGTCAGTGTAACAGGTACAGGCATTGGTTGCTCCTTCCCGGAAGAAGCCTGGGTAGAAAGAGGACGAGCCATGAGGTCGAAAAAGAGACAGTAATGGTCGGAGGCGCTTGATGTATGCTGGCTTTCCAGTTGACTTTACGAACTAATAGATCATCGGCTATTGTTGATTACGTAATGTCTATTCAACTTGCTTTCGTGTATTCAAGAGTAGACTGAGAACGAACCTACATAATACTCGAACGAACTAAGTGTATATTGTATACGGCACGTAGGACGAAGAAAACGAGAGAGAGCGCACTACCGCACATGGCTGGTGAATAAAAAGCAATATATCTCAGGTTGAAATTACTAGCATCAAGACTGAAGAGGTAGGAAAGCCGAAAACGAAGGTCATGAAACACGAGAGAGCGCCGAAAGCCTAGAGAGTGTATTCAAATCATCTGTGTCCCTCTATGACCTTCTTGTTCTTCATCGAAGAGTAAGTGGTAAGTTGTCAAGAAGAGGCTGGAGAAGAAGAAAAGAGAGAGATGCAAAGGTCAATCATATGAATCGCTTGACAGACAACAACTGATGAGATGTGTATGACATGCTTTTAGTGTGAGTGAGATTGATCGTGAAGAACTGTAAGCCAACTGAACAAGTGAGCGGAATTGATATCGAGCTGGCTGGCTGTCCAACTCATAACTTAACCCGTTTATCATATTCCCATCGTATAAGATCAGACCGTAAGGATACAAAGAACAAATGAAGGAAAATCTCGAACATAAAGATTTTTGCCATGCTCTTTACTTGTGTACTGTCTTTATTTCTTTCTTTCTTCCTGACTGCCTCTCTGCTACTCTACCTTGCTGTCTCTCTCTGTGTGTCCGTCATATGTACCTTCCTAAGTCTTTTCTGGATATGACATCAAGATGAGCGCGCCGGTGAGCGAAACAACGATGACCCGTCTCTTCCTTGACGAGATTCCCTCCCTTCCAACCTACCACTCAGATCACTTCTTTCTTTCTTCAAAATCTTTATAAAGTTACAACAACATGGCTCAACACTACAAGACATACTGTTCTCAACACTACTTTAATCAATCAATCAATCAATCAATCATTCAGATGAATTACTCTATGATCAACGCGCGATAAACACTAGGACCCACCACCAGCCTTACTGACCCTGGTTACGCGATACGGTTACGCAACATGGTTACGATTTTACAGTTGAAACACGAATGAAAAAAACCGGTCGTCGTCGTTGGACGAGAAGAAATCAGAACTTTGCTCATCCCAACACTCATCCTCATACACTCATCAGGCAGTCTATTCTCTTGTTCTTGTCTTCATCATGGCTTCCAGAGTTGCTCTCAGATCGGTACTTGCTTCCAACAAACTCGCTTTTGCTCCTAGGTCGGCTCCTGTTCAGCGACGAACATTTTTGAAGGGATTCTTCGGTGGCCCCTCTGTTCCCATTAAGCCTACCGATCCTTCTGTCCCCGCCGAGGGTTTCCTTCAGGGTCCCGGAGCCAAGCTTGGATCCGTTAGTATCTCTTTCTTTCTTAGTTGAGCTTATTTTTGTTGGACCAATGTCTATATTGCATGATCATGAGGAATGCAATGTATGACCGTCCGAACTTCAGAAGCTTACTTTGTCTTTTACCCTTTTTTTCCCTCTCTTGATTTTCTCTTTTTTTTCTTCTTGATTCTTGCCTTGTGCTTCTCTCTCGCTGTTGTGATCACATCTCTCTTCTCTTCTTCCCGGCTCTATGAAAAACACAGGTCCCTACCGATCTTGATCAGGCTACCGGTACCGAGCGATACGAGCTTCTCGGAAACATGGCTGGTATCGATGTCTTCGATATGAAGCCCGTTCTCGTCGACCGAATGGGAACGATGGCTGACCCCATCCCGGTTCATGCCATCGTCAGTATTCTCTCTTTCCTTTTTCTTCATTCCAGCCTTCTCTCTTTATTCCTCTCCATCATTATCATCATTACCGTCAATTCTGTCCCGACAACATGCTACAGAAATTATGTCAGGAAAACAGAGATGTGACTAGGCAATAACAACAGCTCAAGTCTTGAGCTGCAGTTGGAACAGGATTGGCAGTCTTGAGAAAACAAACTATGGCCATTGGACGCCTTTCACGCCGCAGAAAAAATTAGTTCTGTTCACGAAACCACATGTTTGTACGCATCTTACTGACGATCTCTTTATGACCTCTTCTCCCTGCTGTTCTTGATCACCTCTTCAAGATTGACGAGCGACTCGTCGGATGCACTGGTTACCCCGTGGATTCCCACGATCTTCTCTGGTACAAGTAAGTCATCTATGGCATATAAGTTTGCAATCCATCATTGTCTGCCAGATTCATTGTAAATATGCAAACATGAACCTTGTTTCTCTTCGCCGAACAGTCTCAAGGGTGAAGAAATCGCCCGATGTGCAGAGTGCGGATGCTGCTGTTCGTTTTTCTTTCTTTCTTCTTTCTTCTTTCTTCCTTCTTCTCCGCCCATCACGCGATTATATTTCTCCTTCAATTTACCGTGTCATTGAAAACTCACCCCGTCTTTTTCGATCTGTTCTGTTTCTGGATCGAATCTACCTCCATATCATCAACAGACCAACTCAAGTACCACAACCCGTGGTCCGAGGTCATTCCCGAGATTGCCGAGCAGCAGAAGGACGCCAAGCTTCTTCCCCACCCCAGCCACGCCCACCACCACGGAGAGGGAGAGCACAAGCACTAGATGTCTTGTGTCGTCCTTTTGAACGACTGGTGTCTGGATCGCTGTCGAAGTCCGTCGAACTGAGGGAGGACAGGAGTAGGAAGATTGACATGTATGGTTTTTGTAGAGGATTTTTTTACCCGATGGATGCGTTTCTTTTCTTTTATCTCCTTTTCCTCTCTTCTTTCCTCTTCTTTCTGATTCTCCTTCTTCCGTGCTGGAAACCGAGCCGAGCAGCCTTTGATGGGATTCCAAAAGGATCGGTCACGAAATCTTCTCAAATTGATCTTCATATTTAAACACAACAAATCAAACATATATAGGCTCTCTCGATCGTATTCGTGGATAGCCGAGCAGGGTTCATTACAGGGAAGTAGAGGCGATCAGGATGAATAGCGGAGGGAAGGAAAATTGAGACTAGAGAAGACGTGGGGCGAGTTGATTATCGTATTGAAGCTGGCTCTCGAGCCATCACTTCATCCATCCATCTCGTCATTCCATCGGCGTCCCAACCCTGCATAACGTTCAACGCCTATAAGGTTGAAGGTATCCACAGAAACAAGTCGTTCGATTTTTAAAATGTATATTCGTCAGAACATCAAACGGAAGAACGCAAATTGAGTAACAACAACAAAGAGAGAAACAGAGAGACAGACGAACCTCGCCGAGTTGGTCAAGTTGGGCTTTATATGCTTCCTCCTTTACTTTTCTCTGGTCTTCTGTCTTCCGAAGATCCTCATAAAGCGTCGATATATCCGAATCGAGCTTTTTGTTGTGTGTGTTTCGTGTACGCCGTGTTCGCAAATGAAGAGTAATAGGGAACGGAATGTCAACTTCTTGTTTTCATCTCTACTGCTTTGTTTCTTCCTCTTTGGCCCTCCTTTTCCTCCTCCCCCTAACCTCCCTAGAGGATGACTGTTTCGTAGATCAAACAAGCAAACAATGAACTCACATCGACCAACTCGGCTTGAAGTCTAGCGTACTCGGCGTCGTATAGTGGTAGATTGTGCGTTGCAGTAAGAGCTGCCGGTGTCAAATCCGTTGTGACTCTTCATACGTTCGCGTCAACACCCCAAAAGCACAGAGAAAGTTCGTCCCGACAGGAAGAAAAAAAAGGGTCAAGTCAGAGAACAGAACAGAACAGAAAGAGGAAGAAAAGAGGCAAGGACAAAGGAGGGAGTTGACTTACATCCATTCGTCCCCATGCAATTGATCGTTCGAGCCACCTAACAACTTTCGCTGACTCGCTCGCTGAACGGCTTCTTGAACGAGATGGAGCCCTGCCCCTATGTTTGCTTCTTCCAACTTGATTTGCGCGTTTTTCTTGTGAGCATCAAGATCAGGATCAGGCAAACACGGAAATGTCAAATAGATAGGTCGAAAAAACCGGTAGTCAGAATCTCGACGCGTCTAAGGTGCTTTGAAAGAAAAACAGAGATCGAACAAACGGTACATACTAGTACGGCTTCCCGAAGGATCTCTCCTGACTGAAGCCAGACGCCTTTACTTTCTTCCTCCCAAAGAGCACACCTCAGAGGGAAGCAAGATTTGAAGTCTTCATAACTATGTTCCCGTCGAAGAGCGAACAGCGAGCACCGGAAGACACACAAACCAAGGGAGACGCGTCAGTGATTCGGTTCGAACCAAGCAGACATGATCGACGTGACACAACTGAGAAAGAAATCAAGAAAAAAAGACCCAGGAAGACATACGTCCATTTGTTCGTACCTGTCCGGACGGCCATCTCAAGTGCATTCAACAGACTCTGGTATCGACGGCCATAATCCTCCTTGGGTTCCGGTATGGGCTCCGGGGCATGAACGGTCATCGGATAGCTATCAGACGTGGGGCCGGAAGTAGGTGCAGGAGCCGGTGGGGTGGTAGAATCCGACATGGTTCATAAGAGACGTACAAAAATCAACCTGGCCCTCACAATGTGACAGAGGATTGCTGTCTGTGTTTGATACAAAGGAGCAAGCAAATCCTAGCGTCCGATGTTTTCACTGATGTTTGTTGACTGTTCAGCGGCGTGTGGACGAAATTAATCGATTGTCGAACAGATCCCTGATTTTCAATTCTGATGATTTTCTCGCTCTTCTCCTCTTCCCTGTAGCAGATGGATTGACTGGACACTTTGGCAGTGTTCGTTTGTCTACATAGTTGTTCGACATTTAATCAAAAGCGTTGAAATATAAGGACCTCATATTATCTCGGACATTACATGTGCTCAAGTACCAATTCAGTCTAGCCCTGTCCAATATCCTCCTAAGATGTAGTCTGTTCTACTTCTTGGAAAAAAATCCAGCTAGACTGGTCTGACCCTTCAACGGAGGTTTTCCCTTGGCTCCTGTTGTCGCCATTGCAACAGCCCTCTTTGCCGGAGCTGGTTTGGTCTCAGCGGCAGCAGTTGATGCCGAAGATTTTGGTTTCTTGGCCGGAGGAGGTTTAGACTTCAACCCATCCTCATCCGAGTCCTCAACATCCTCACTATTAGCTTGAGAGGCCTTGGTCGAAGCTCTCCCTTTCGAAGTAGCAGATGCGCCGGCTTTTGGTTTCGCCTTCAGACCGGGTTTAGAATCGGCTGATTCATCTGAGTCTGTAACAAGAAGAATAGAAAGATGAGAAACTCTAATGATTGATCATGGTAATCAAAAAGAGGAAGAAAAAAAGTAGAGGTGATGGCTTACAATAGGATTCATCGGTTGAGATATCTTCCGTAACTGATCGAATTATAATAGATGAAGACAACGTCAGGACAATGAGAATTGGTCCGAAAGGAATTTGGCCTGGATCTAGAAGAACTAGCGTAGAGCTGAGAGAATTGGATCGAGACAGACCTTCGTAACCTCTCTTGTTCGTGCTCGTTACCGTCTTGATTGTTCTTCGAACCTTCCGAACCTTTTTCTTCTCGCCACCTTCCGTCTTCTCCAAAATATTTTGTTCCTCTTCTACGTTTGGTGTTGTCGCTTTCTTGCTAGCCGATGCTCTGGGTTTTGCTGGTGCTTTGGCTGTAGCGCGTTTGACAGCCGACTTATAATTCTCTTCCGTGCCGGACTCCTCTTCTTGAGAAAGATCTCTTTTCTTGCCTGAAGTAAGAGAGGAAAAAAAGACCAAAAATAAGTTTAAAATAAGATAATTGCCTTTGTCAAATAAGATCAAAGAGAATACGAACCTTTTTGGGCTAGTCTCGAGGACGTTTCCTCAGAATCATCTACGTCCATATCAAAGAGTCCTTCCAACTCTTTCTTTTGCGCGGTTACCTTGCTTCGATCAAACCGATTGGCTAAGGACGGCTTTGAAACTGGCGGCGACGGTGGTGAGGAAGAGGGTGCTTTGACCCTTGGTTTTGGTTTTTGAGCATACGCTTCAATCTCATCATCGGATGAAAAGATCGGAACCGAAGGCTTCTTGATGGGTTTGGACGAACGCGGCTCAATCTTAGCAGGCTCTACATTCTTAGTCTCCGCTTTACTAAAGCCTAGAGTCCCACTTCCGCCTAACGCGGGCTTTGCACCTGACTTTAAGGCTGCCTTTGCTGTTGAGTTAGCAGAAGCTGAAGTGCTGCTCGTCCTAGGCGCAGTCGCCGTCAAAGCTGATTTCGACTTTAAAGAGCCGCGAGTGACTGATGAAGAAGTGGCCGTCCCATATAATGAAGGGTTATGGTAGGCTTTATGAGTCAGAAGGTTCATGAATGGTAGAACTAAGGAGGAAGGGTCCTGAACGTATGATAGAGAGATAGTCAATGCAAGTATTCACAATTCCAGCCGTGGCCAATATTGGAAAGTAAGGCTTACTCTAGTTTCTGTTGGAGATAAAGAGTATAGTTTGACTGAAGCCGTTGAAGGATCAAATAGTTTTGTCTTTCCTGGATGAGACGTTTCACGAACAGACCTCCGGGTGTCAGCCAATTCACAGCGAAGCGCAGCGTCAGGATGAACCGAACGTACCTTCCACCTCGTCTGATTTGCAGATAATCATGCCTGCCCTTGACACTTTGGTCGTATCATTCTGGTCTTCATTAGTATTACTTTGATCTCCATCGGCATCTATGGCCATGGACTGGTCAGATGTTGGCAAATAAGTTCCGGACAAGAGGTACGTCGGATGGAGCGACTGATGAGATCCAAAGTATTCCAACAGAACACTTCCAGTTTAGATATAGATAAAGGCAAGAAGGGTCAGATAGCTGAGCCTCTGAATTTTAAGTTTAAAAGAGCTGGTTTTACGATTCGGCCTGAGCGGTAGAAACTCCAAGTTCTCTTGAAAGAGATCGATAGGTCATCTAACGAAGTCAAACGCCAAACAAAAGCCGGCCAAAGTGAAATATTGATGAGTGACACCGGTCCACATCTTAACCCCAGATTGTATATCAATCGACGTACGATTTTCTTATCCTGGCCAATCCATATGTCCAGGCATCTCTTTGCTTTAGGATCCATCTTGCTAAAGCTTATTGTAGGTGATTTAGTCGAGGTCGTTAAAGAGAGTAGCGCGTGTGTTGATTGATAGGGCGAGCGTTTAATGAAGAACGTCGCGTTTGCTTATGTAAGCGTTTACATCATGCCCTATACTTTTACCTTCACTCATTCACTCATTCACCCATCCGGTCATCTATCACCTACGACGATGGCAGTCATCATCCCACCTCTCCCATCTCTGCATAGTATTTTGATTGCTCTCCAACCCCCAAACTTCCTTCCGCCACCTCATCAAGACCATACCACGATCTCCAGATTAGAGCTCGATAGATGGAGGGACTTAATGACGCGTACCGTTCATCATGCCAGAGAGCTTTTTGAGTTGGGTTCTTCTGAGGCAAAAGAGCTTGAGGAAGCAGAGAAAGCAAGTTTGGCTGAAGGACTCGCGAGGTGGGATACCAGGAACTCTTTCGGACAAGGCGAAATGGAGGGCTGGCTACTGTCTGCTGAGGTCACCGAACAGATTGCTGGTTCGTCTCGGTTCTAGAAATCCTAGTCGCAAGAAGCTTTTAAACTAAACGTGCTCTTTCTCGTACTTAGTTCTACTTTCGACAAAACTGCCGCCTCCTTCGCTCGAATCTTTGAAGCCTATCTTTTCTTCAAGCGCACCCGCACAGATATCTATGTCATCTTTTCGGCCTCTCTCGAAACCCATTGTCAGCGATGAGATGGCTCCAGATAGAGAAAGGTGGAAGCAGAGAGCAGGATGGGGATGCTGGAACGTTTTGCGAAGAGCTATTGAGGGTCTTGACGTAAGTGAATTTCATCTTGACCTCTACTCCTTCATACATTTTGGCCATAAAACTGATGAACTGTACTTCTATGGATGTAACGCCGGTGCAGCCCGCGCAACCTCCTCCGTTTCCTCTCCTTCTTCCACCACTATTGACCTTGATGGACGACCCAGATCCGATATTTCGACTTCGTGGACAATGGGCATTTGCCTCTCTCCTGGATAAGACAAAGAAAGCCTCGTTGTCTGATTCACCAGATATAAAACGAGGCTGGGGCGGGAAATGGCTTATCCAGACTGGGATTGGAGAATTATTTTTCAAGGTTTGTGCACTGTCGACTCTTCTCGCATATATTCTATATGTCTGACATCAACTCACCTTTCCTTATTATTCAGTCTCTCAACACCTCCTTGCATCTTCCTTCATCTTCTTCATTGCCACAAACATTAACAAATCATCTGAAGCTAACGGAACTCCTATATCCTGCAAACTCAAAAGCTAAGACGAACGCGCTGGACGAGCTGATAGAACGAGGTCTTGTCGGGACTTGGGTCTATCGAACTGGTGGTGAAGAGGGTGAAGGTGCGCGAGAAATCGCAACTTGGTTGAGTGGAGGCGAACTTGTGCGCGTCCTTGGTGGACTAGGTACCGTCAGGGTCATGGGAGTAAGTCTTACATATTCACGGCATTAGTAGACAAAGAGCCAAAATATTCGGGCCAACTAGCTGATGTGTTTTACCTTGAACGTTAGATAATTTTACCATCCCTTCTGTTACCGCTAGGCACTCTCTCGCCCACATCCACCCGCTCAACAGCGTTCCTCTTAGACCTCCTGGAAGCCATCTCGGTCATCCTAGATTCAGCGCTACAAATCGCTCCAGGAAGAGTTGCGGTATGGAGAGGAAAGGTTTTGAATGGGTTGGGAAGACTTTGGGTGGCAGTAGTAGAAAATGACAAAATTGAGGGTCAAAGTACGTCTGGAGCTTCTCTGTTCCTCTACTATGGATCTTTTGTCTTAATGTCGTTGAGAGAAAAAGTCATTCTAATACAACTACTTCATTTCTGTTTGTTGTCCTAGAATCGCCGGCCGGATTAGCACTCAAACAACATATATCTCATATCCTCGGTTTGTTGGTTCGGTCTAGTCCTATATTCTTGGTTCGTATACATCAATACTACCTTTCACTCGGCTGCTCTTGCTGTTTAGAATCGGACAAGACATTGATGCCTTTCTCGATGTTTTCTTTTCGGTCATCTTTCAGGATGAAGTGAAGGCTGTTGCTTCTCTAGACCCGTCTATTTTTGAAGATTTGGTAGAATCTATCCCTGACAGTTGCCCAGGCATCCAGAATATATAACACCCACCAAAACATCTATCAAAATTACAAGAGTAAAATATCACTCTACAGATATAATAATACAAAATACAAAACAACGGCCGCTCAATGCTGAGGCAGAGATTCTCTCAATTTCCTCCTCTCATCCCATCCTTCCTCTAGGGAATCCTCAACGACCTTATCGATCGCAATATTCCAAGTAACTCGAGTCTGGCTAGCAGGGAATCTCTCGTAGGAAGGTTCTCGACCAAAAGCGATCGCAGCGGTTTCTATCTATAACATTTTTTTTACACATTCGAAATGAGGTCAGACGGTTGCGTAGTTGACATCGTTTTATCAAATCATACAGTTTGCTTTTGAGAGAAGACAGAAGAAAATATGGACATACCAAGATATCTGACGAGAGCCCTTTGATAGGTGTCTCGGTCGTTCGAAATCTATGCATTCGGTAGATTGTATTATTCTGTAATAAGATTCAACGAATACACCATTTAAGCTTTGAAAACGCAAGAAAGGGAGAAACATAGGGATAGTTTGAGTGTGAGGACTTACGAGCCAAGGAATGTCGCTCGTTGAGTAAACGTCTTCTTCGTATAACCAATCTTCTCCTCCTTTCACACTCAGCTTTGATCTTGCCTCATCCGTCTGGTTTCCCCAAAATGCCAAATCAAGCACGCTCTCTAATGGAAGTTCCCATATCCGATCGACCTCATCCGGACTCGCTTCTAGGTTATCAATTAACGATTCATCTGAAACAAACACGACGTGTGGATGAACTACGAGATTGTATTTGGACAGAAAGGGCTCTAGAGTCGTCAGAGGATGGATCATAGGGTGAGATGGGTCAAGCGGAAAGTTTGTTTCTTCGTAGGCTTCTCGGCGCTTTCGAAATAAGACATGAAAGTACACGAAGGAACGGGTGAAAGAAGTAGGAGATTCAGTGTTGAGTCAACAGCTGGGTGATGTGATCCATTAGAGAGAACATACAGCTGTATATTCTACACTTGGATCTTCAGGATCGACCTTCCCTCCAGGCAAAGCAGACTGACCCGGATGAGATCTTTGTCAAATTATCCCATCAAGTCCCGCCTCGATCAACGTCAATACTCAGGCTGGCTTTCCAAACATTCGAGACAGGCTATTGTGAAGAACGAACCGAAGTTGTTTGGACCGAGTCGTCATCAAAACTCTTAGTCCGGGCTGTGATCTTCTCTCGAATAGGACGACTAAAACCGCTGCTCGTTTAACTTTCCCAAACCTTTTTCAACATACAGAGATCCACCCCCCAAGAGTTTTCGGGGAGAAAAAGATCCAAAGTGCCATCGCGATAGATGGAAACCGGAGAGAACAGGAAGCAATGAATGATGAATGAGCTTTTTTTTTTCCTTTTCCCTGTTGTCTTTCTCTTCCTCGCTTATTTAAACAAATAAAAGACTTACGACCGACCTGAAACCCAAAACGGATGTTTTCCTACATTCAAGATGCACTCTCTAGCTCTCTCGGATAGAGCGGTAAGAGCTTCCGGTGGGACACCTTCATACCGTTTGTATTGTACAGGTTGGGATTCAAGTATAGTCATGGTTCTGTTCAACGTTGCCCTTTCCACTTGTTTGTTCGGTCGGTTGATTGATTTGGTTCTGTCGTATTTGACTTTGCTCTTGAGAAGCTTAGAGTGGAATTTTGGATGGGGTAAGATTGTCGGCAGCGGAGTAGACCGAGGACAATCTCGATATTTTTTGATGCAAGGCGGCTCCTTACACTTTTAATTCAATTGCTCTTAACTCGTCTTTCTAACCAGACGTTTTCTCAAATCAGACACGAATGTATGATGTTAAACAAGCATGGTATAATAGTTTATATCTTTTTTATGAGAAGAAAAGTAGAAGAAAAAAAAAAACAGAAAGGACCGAAATAGAGAAGGATAATGAACTCTGCAAAAGTTTCATGTTCGGAGATTATGAGACTTCGTCAGAAGCTTTCCCAAAAGAAACGACATCTAGAGAGAAACCCAACAAAGGGGCAAAAGAAAAAAACACAAAGATCTAGAAAGAGAAAGAAGGGACTTGAAACCTAGGCGATCTACCATCGGGATCCTCCGCCTCCTCCTCCTCCTCCGTACCCTCGGTCTCCTCCTCCGTCTACGTAAAGAATGAACAGCAGGTATGTCAGATGGAAAACAACACATGAATAGGAGCATCTGGAAAGGAAACTTACATCCTCCCCCTCCTCCTCCACCTCGGTATCCTCCTCCACCTCGGAAGCCACCTCGTCCTCGTCCTCCACCTCGTCCTCCACCACCACCGTAAGAAGCCATCTCTTCGAGCTCCCGAGGAACCTCAGAGCCGGACTCACGAAGGATACCAACAAGTTCTCGGGAGTTCTTAGAGTTTTCAGTAGTGAAATAAGTATAACTTGTACCGGTAGTACCAGCCTGGAAAAAGGTGAAGAAAACATTGGTTTGGATGAGCATGTAGACAAGTAAGCACGAAGATGAATGAAGTTGACTCACTCGTCCGGTTCTAAGTAGTTAGTATGCAAAAAAAGGACAAGATGAGATTTAGCAGAAGAACGACAAGAAACCAGAGATTGAATCTCTACGAACCGTCCAATTCTAAAAAAAGTTCAATTAAAACTCCCAAATAGATCAGCCAGGTGCACTACGTGAACGAAAGCTTATAGAAATGTGTTTGACGAACCTGTGGATGTAATCCTCGCAGTTGTTAGGGAAATCGTAGTTGATGACATACTTAATGTCCTTGACACTGTTTGAAAAGAACCAAATTGGAATTTGTCAGTACCGGCTTGGATGCAAAAGTAGGATGATAAAAGGCGTGGACTGACTCTGTTAAATCAAAGTTTCAATATCGAGAACAGTCGAAAGGATAATGAGAACATTCAAGAGCGGAGGCAGGAACGATAATCAAGGCACACAAAGAAAGATGGTTAAGATAAAGAGAGCCAACATGATAATCATGGTAAAAAACGGGCAAGGTCAATAAACCGTCCGAAGACAGACAGAGAAGGCGAGGGTAAGAGGGTATTTCCAACAGCGTTGAAAAGGACACCAAGCCAACGAGAAAACAGGGCCAATATGTTTGACCCTAATCCAATGTAGATTTCGGAGACGGCCAACCATCAACAAAGGAAAACCAACTTTCAGGCTCTCCGTTTCGTCAGTCGACAACACAACGTTCCAGACAAGAGTTTTGCAGTTTCCTTCCATTCTAGCGACCGCCTCAAATTCTCACCTCTAATCAGCTAAGCATCTCGAGAGGAGATGGTTAAATGATCAGAAGCAGGAGACGACGAAGTACAGAAAGGAAAGAGGACACCTCTTGAGTCAGTCAGAAAGAAGCCAGGCCAGATCTGACTCGGAAAGAGTTGAAAGCTCATTCCGAGGAAAAGATCTAGGCGAGACGCCCAACGAAGGACCGAGAAGGTCGAAATCTCTGTCAGTGGCTAGGAAAGCCACTTCGTCGGAACGCATCGTGTGAAGTCAACAAGGGGAAAGAGGGAAGAAGGCCCTCTTCCTTGGATGACCCTGTAAAAGACTTTGGGAAGTCCTCCAGAGGTTCGGACGAACGGATTGTAACGAGCGAAAGGAAGCAGACACGGTGTTTCTGTAGGGGCTAGCCAAAAGGCGTTCTGTCGTTTTCTCGCAGCGGGCCAGCTAGATAGGAACCCAAAAGAAAGTGGAATGTGGTAAAGAAAATGACGGAATACATACCAAGACCACGGGAAGCGACCTAAGAAGAATGTAGAAGAGCGAAGAGATGAGCACAAATAATCAAATGACCAGACAGATCTGCAAAACTAAAAGTAACGTACATCAGTAGCAATCATGATAGGGGATCGGCCAGCTCGGAACTCCCCAAGAACCCAATCTCGCTCCTGTTGCTGCTTGTCTCCATGAATGGCAAGCGCAGGCCATCCATCCTGTCTGAGGTACTTGGTCAAGTCATCGGCAACCCGCTTAGTAGCAGTGAAGATGATGACCTTAGCATTCTCCTGGGAGATGATGTCAAGGTGCTTGACAAGCTTTCCTCGCTTCTCAAAGTCAGTGCAGACCTCAACGAGCTGCTTGACATTGTGGTTAGCGGAGAGCTCCATGGATCCAATGTTGACCTGGATAGCATCGGTCAAGAAGTCAGCAGCAAGTCGCTGGACCTCCTTAGGCCAGGTAGCGGAGAAGAGAAGAGTCTGTCTGTCGGGTCGGATCTGAGCGACGATCTTTCGGATTTGAGGCTCGAAACCCATATCCAACATTCGGTCGGCCTCGTCCATGACCAAGTAGGTTACTCGCTTCAAGGAGGTCTTTCCGGACTCAAGCATATCGATCAATCGACCAGGAGTAGCGACGACAATCTCGGCTCCTCGCTGAAGATCTCGAATCTGTCCTCCCTTGGGGACACCTCCATAAACGGCAGTGTTTCGGATTCGGGAAGACTTTCCAAACTTGGTGCACTCAGCCTGGATCTGGACGGCCAACTCTCGGGTGGGAGCAAGGATAAGGGCGATGGGTCCATCTCCGGGAGAAAGCAAGGGCTGGGCGTTGATGTGAACCATAGCGGGAAGGGCAAAGGAGATGGTCTTTCCAGAACCGGTCTCGGCAACGGCGACCATATCTCGACCAGAAAGGGCCATAGGCCAGGCCTGGCACTGAATGGGAGTGGGGTTAGCGAATCCCATGGCCTTGATCTCGGTCATGACGTAGTCCGGGAAACCGGCCTCGTCGAAGTTGGTAATGGGCTTAGGGATGTTGGCACCCACGACCTTCATCTGGTGCTGGGCTCGGTAAGCGTCGATCTCCTGAATGGATCGATCTCGAACCTTTCGGTCCTCGATGTAGAAGTTCTTCTCGAACTGTGAAGAACGGTATAATAGATCGGACGCGTCAGGGCGAATATTTGGAAAGGATATTATCAGGAGTTGAGAATGCATACCTTGGTGAGACTCTGAGAGTTCCAGTCGATCTTGCCGAGTCCGTTTCCGAGACTAGACATTCGGTCTCCTATATAGATAAATAGTTAATTTGGTAAATTTGCTGTTGGTAAGTACAAATAAATGTTGAGAATGAGAACAAACCTCCTCCACCTCCGTATCCTCCTCCACCGTATCCACCGCCATGGCCTCCTCCTCCTCCTCC